>VJOZ01029861.1:0-16570 GCA_009801055.1 Stichopus horrens
GTGTGAGGGTCCCAAATTCCGACTGGCTGGGTTTGTTTCAAGTGAGTGACAACGCCACAGCAGTAGTTTCAGCAGGGAGGTACACTAGAGATTGCACCTTCCTGGTTTCAGACAATAGGATATGATGCAGACTTCACGAAAAGGGGGCGCCATCAATCTAGGCGGAATGAGGAAAAAGTAAGATTGAGGGACCATGCAACTAACAGGGCCTCTCTTTATATGACTCTGAAGACAAAGGCGGCCGCCACCATTTCATGCTGGACAACGAAGGGTACAAAAAAGATATGGTATATCCGCGAGTTTTGTTAACCTTGCTCGGGAAAAGTGCCTAAAATGGGCCAGGGCAATCCCTTTTAATCACGTGTCCGTCATCATCAATACTTTTTTACCAGGATGTTGAAGGGCACTGATTAAAGTACAGACGACGTGAAAATGAGGACGATTGAAGGAGATTCAAATTGTTGTAGAAAATCGAAAATTTCGGAATAACATTTCGGTCCGAGACCCTTGACAAGAGGGCGGGACTACCACCAATTCTAAGTTCCACCTCTTCTAGATTGGAATCTGAATGGTCACCATATGGAAACTTTTAAGTACCATGATAGGACAATCCCTTAGCTTTCACACGATGAGCAGGTTACGTCTGATGCCTTGTATGCACGAGGGGACCTCGAACCTCACTGCTTTAGTGTGTATCAACAGAGGGATTACTGGTGGTATGGAATCTGAAGCAAATTTTCCTTGTAAATGAAATGAATGAGCGCCACCGATTTTGCTCCATAACAGTACGCGTTTAATCACGTTCGGACTAAGATTATTCAAGCGTCCATTCTTGAGATACTATTTTTACAAACTTATCACATTAAGGCCTCTGCATAGTGGAAATGACCCTTAAGCTAAAAAAAGATTTAAAAAAATAAAATTACACCGTTCTCAGTAAAAACAATGTGATTCACAAAGGCAAACACTGCATATGTGATAAGATTAAGCTGGTTTTCTTGAAATGTCGTGTTAAATGGTTTTCACATCTTGAACTCTGCTGACCTCAAATAACTTTTGACCTTCACCAAACTCAGTGTGGTTCGTGTACTAAATGAGAATCGTACATAACATATGAGATCCCTTCAAGGTTGCCGTCTTGATATACTACTTACAAAGTTGTCAGTTTGACCTCTGCTGACCTGAAATAACATTTCATCTCCATGCAAACAAGAAGATTCTTGTCTTTGATGTGGTAAATCATCACTCCATTAAAAATGCAAACTGACCTGTTCTGTTTTTGAGAGTTTGTGTTTCGCAAAGATTTCACATTTTCATTGTTGCTGACTTAAAATAGTTCTCATCAAAACAATACAAATCTTGTACTAAATATAAGTGATACACATACCAAATATAAGATCAGTCATCAGTCATAGTGTTTGTTTGTCAAATATTGTTTACATTTTGCCTTAGATGACCTTCACAAAATTAATTGGATTTTTGTACTCAATATGTATAGTTAGTATGACATCGGTCCAAGCTTCTATCTTGAGAGATAATGTGTTAAGAAGCAAGGCATCACAAACACACATTATCACATGCCACCATGATTAAATAGACTACAATTTTCACCGAAAAATCAGTAAAACGAAATATCTTTTGAAAAATGACAGCAATGAAAGGTTTGATACAGTTTAGATATCCTCACACTACACTTAAGTAGAATTGCTGACAAAATATGTCAAAATATGAGGAGAATGAAAGTTTCTGAAAAAGTCCTGCTCTTACACAACAGACGCACAGTACAACCAAACACAAGAACTGCCTGCAAGAAAGTGAAATTTGTGATTACCACACATGGAAGATAAATACCATTAAAGTAGTTATGGCATGACTAGGTCACTCACCTCAGTGAAGTCTGCAGATTTGTAAATCCATGAGCCACAGAAAAAAGATTCTGCCAGGATCTGAACATTGTGACCATGAACAGTACTCTGACATTTTTTGGTATTTAAATCAATAAGACTGATTATTCCTTGAGAACCAACACTACTTTTTTTACACTTCATTCCAAGGTTACAGTAGCTCCTTAATTGTTCATTGGACATGCCAAATCCTTCTGCCACAAACATACAACACTTAAATTCTTTGACATTACTGCACCACGAACAAAAGTGATTCTATCAGTTTGGCATCAAGAAATTTAAACTTCAGATCCCCTCAATGACATGCAGTGCAGCACTTGTCCATTTTTATGTACATTTACAGCACAAATCAGGGAATTTACAGATCTGATAATTAGCACTCTTTAACAAAAGGGAGGGATGTTCATCGTAATGAATTAGTTGGCTAATGGCGCACAACATCCTTCTGCAATGGTCATCCTACTTCACAAGAAGCAAGATATCAAAATCTATGACAGTAGAAATTTTGACAAACTGTAGCACTACCAGTAATAAGATTACAGCTATGACTCAGGTTGTTTGGTTTTGGGTTTTCTCTTTTCTCATCCTAAACAGTATCTTGTTGTGACATATGACTGTGGCAGTAAACTGCCAAAAAAAAACACACTTGTCTCCAAAATACAGTACTTGAAGTGTCTTGTACACATAGAGTGTCTGCAATAAACAAACATGCTGTTCTTTCTTCTTTTCCTTCTTCTTTTTGTTGGTAGATCTATACCTGACAAGATGCGAGTTCGTTAAATTTGTGTTCACAATGTGAAGCATATCTACAGCAAACAGTCAAATTTTGTTCCACTCTGCTGACATTCACACTTCAATTCTATAATTTCAAATAATTTTTTTTTTGGCAATAATGACAAATTCAGTGATATTATTATGTGGCATACCTTACTGTATTGTACATCTCTTTCTCAATTGTTCAATCACTTTATGGCAACAGATATGCCACCAGTATTAGTAATACCATACTGTACATATTGGTGACCAGGGTTGTACCTACTGTGGGCGGCACCTGGCGGCCCTTCAAGACCCGACGAGAAGTTACTAGTTCCTTTGCAATGAGCAAGGCACTCAAAAATGTCTAGCTACAACCCCGTTGGTGACACCCAAAGGATTATGCTTTTAAATACTGCTACTTCATGCAGCACTCAGATCCCTGTCTGATACAACTCTTGCGTAAATACAACCACCATCAGAACTTGTAAACCATCAGAAGTACATTAGTTGTGTGACTCATGTCTAACCTAGTTAACAGTTGGAAAACATATTATAGGAGAAAAGCACTCTGTGTGATCGACATCAAAAAACAATAACTTATCATGTATTCATTCAGGAAACACCCATGCACCAATAGACAATGTTCTCAGAAAATACACTCGCACAGCAGGACAATCATGACTTCTGGAATCATCACTGCACTGCAGGACAAGGCTTTCAGGAAGCGCAAGTGGACATCTGGAGAGTTATACTGAAAAGTACTCTGCAAAAACACCAAAGCTCTGGAACTTCTGGTCATCATCTGATTACATTGTCTCCTACTCTACTGGGTGCTGATGAAGCTGGGGATGGATCAAAACCAATTCGAGCATGGATTCTTTTCTGTCTTGCTGCTGGATCTAACATTTCTGCCCCTGTCATGCTTGATTCTCCAAGAGTATTGGTTGCTGGTAATTCATTATTACTTGGAAGTCCAACTTCTTGTTGGGCACGCCTCTTTTGTTCATATTCTTTCTTAAATTCTTCGAACTCTTCTAGGTCTTCCAACCTGAGCATGATACGACTAGGCTCTCTCCGGATCATTTTCTGGATCCTTTAGATGAAGTTCATGTGAAGATCTACTGTAGAAGAATACATATTTTGAACAATAGGCATTCAGAAGAAATGCAAGATTACTTATAGTATGAGAGGCTAATGTATTTGTTTTTTTTTTTCCTTACTTTTTCCCACATAAAGAAAACAGATCCGAATAGAAATCCGATAAGAATAAACAACATGTGCCATGTAACACAGAATGCACATAAGTTGTGTAGGTACACTATTCAAGCAAAATAAAAACTGTAATACTAGATGATTTAAGACACTGGTATTCACAAGGAATCATATTTGCACTGTACAAACAGGCAATAGAATGAAGATGAGTAGGTGGCATGCATCTTACATTATAGAACTGTTTGCAATTTTTTCTTCTAAATTGAGTATAGCTCAACAGATTTGTTGCAAAATGATCTACAAGTGGCAAATTCAGTCAGACAATGCCCCAGAAACAGGAAAGTATGTTAATATTTGTTTATTTCTTTTATGTAGACCCCCACACTTACAGTAATATGGCATATTCAGTCAGACAATGCCCCACAAACAGGAAAGTATGTTGATATTTGATTATTTCTTTTTTGCACACCCCCACACTTACAGTAATATTCATGAATGTGATCATAGTTTGCTTGAATGACCTGTGTCTAACCATATGTGAGGCTAGATCAAACCATAATTTACTTAAGTTCTTCAGCATACCATTATTGAATGATCCGGTCCCCTGCAACACAAAATGTTGTGTAAGTAGCCGTTTGCAAAATTTTTTTTAGGCGCAAATTTAGAATCCGTACCATATGAACGTGCTCGCTAGCTTCGATTCGATTGTTCACCGCCATCCTTGACTAGCGAATGATGAANNGGGATAGGGTTAGGGGATAGGGTATAGATACTTATTTATACTATATGAATATTTATATATATATATACTGTTATATGACTACGTTGGATTACGTGTTTGTGAATTGTATGCATTCTCGAACCCACAACTGCTACAACCGCTCTCGCAGCGTAGTGGATAAGGTGTAAGACTATGGTGCACCTATTATTGTAATATTCTAGGTTCGAATCCTCCACTAACACATACTTCTCTTTCAGCAATAACCTATCACTTCTTCCACAGATATTACTTCATGAGTAATTTCGGAAATCTAAAAAAGATAGAAAAAAAAAACTAGCAAAAAAAAAGGAAAAAAAAAAGATATATAAAATATAGGTGCTATGCAAACCCTTTTAGTTATATAATACCTTGTCCGATTGGTACGGATTCTAAATTAGTACCATTTTTTAGTTGTACTCAAGTAGGCTGAGCTTTGCCTGTACAGTAGCACTTAGCATAAACAGTTGCCTGGAAAATGTAGTAATTCATTCAATACAGGGACCTAGGCCTACAGGGGCTAATGTAAATCTTGCAAAACGAACACACTTCTCAGGACCATACTGTATCACCACCACACAGTGACACTGACAGTGCACAAGATATGAAATCTAAGTCAGTAAGTCATTACAGGCAAGCTTGCAGGCATAGGCACTACTGTTGGTCCATTTTACCTGACTGTACTTGGATCTAATCCTCACCTTTCCAGTAATTTTGGTGATTTATTTACCAAGTGCCAGTTCTAACATATCTAACGTCGAGTACGTTCCGCGACTCAATGCTGTGGACCATGGAACTGTCGTGTGGATTAACATGTAGTCCCTTGCGAGACTGCCATAAAACTAAGTAACTTTGAAAGTAGGTGAAGGTCCAGCAAATCGTACTAACTATATAATAGTATATCTACCTGTCCTGTCTGCAGGTGTGCACATACGATCCTATTAAACATATTTGCCAGTCACTTATGTCAGGTAATATGACATATACTTAGATGAATTTTAGATGCATAATTTAACTCAAAATATAGCTTAAAAATAATTGAACAAGAAATATTTTTTTAGTAATGAAAGTAAATCTGAAACTATTTTTTGAGGTGGCTTGTCAAATATACTAAAATAGTTGCTCCTAATTTGAGGAATATTTCACCCCCACCATTCACCGCGCGACTTGACTGCGTTGGTTGTTGCCAGTACCACTGCTGAGTAGTCAGTCCTCCTTTCAACGATTGTAGTAAGTTCAGATGTAAGTTCTTTTCCATTTGTTATGTTTTATTTTCCCCTCATTCTATAAAACAGCTAGACCTCTGTAAATTCTGGTGCTAAATAGTTATGTCATGTTTTTCACATTTTGCAAGTTCTATAGCGTTGTTCCCTTGGGCTAATCAATATTGGTAGTAATTTCACGAGAACTTGATTTTCACGCCGACTGTTTACACTGCAGTCTGCACAGTACTGTGCAGTAGCACGGAAGCTTCTACTTTCGTGCAACAAATTGGAAAGAAAGTAACCTGTATATCCCCAGTACAAAAAAAGAATGCATTGGAAAGCACTTTTTCGCGGACTTTTTTTGACAGCTTACCTTCCAATGGACGGCTCATCTCACAAATACAATGTTAGACAAAAAAAGAACTGGTCCCAGGACGGACAAACATAAGGAAATGGTGGGGCCTATTCGCCCGGCTGCTGGGCGAATAACTAGCCGCGTTATCCACCCGGCTATTGATTTGAAAGTTTCCCATTAGCATTCTCCACAGTTCTGCAGTCTGCCTTAACATACACAACTTTGTGTTCTTGACAATCAGTACTGCACTAGTGACATTGCAAAATGGGCTAGTCTACACATACGACGACGGGACGTGCAGTGCAGATACGTTGCAGTATAGGCCTACGTACGTATATGTATACTGCACAGTACATAAGGAAAGATTGTAGGCCTACTTTGGAGAGCTCACGCACGTACGTGGATTTGAATGACGTCAGTGCTTTGACGTCTCTGATTGGTCCCTAACAGCGGTCGGGTGGATAAGACAGTGGAGACAATGCAACCGGCTGCTGGGCGAATAGCCACCACGTAAGGAAATATGAAAATATTTCCTTACATCCTTATATATTTATTGGATATTGAATAAATATAATATCCAGTTTAAATTGACACATACAGGTATATCAGTTTAAATTGACTCATACCAATTTTTATTGATTCTATGTAATTTGATACTGATTGATACCAATACTAGTGCACTATATCCATTTTTACTTTGCGTAGATTGTTCTTTTTCTTACAGTTCCTGTTAATGTTATAATAATGACTGAAGTACCAGCAAAGAGACAAAAAATTCACTATGGAGCCTTGGACTTAAAGCTGAAGGACCAGCCTTCCACAGAGGCACCTAATATAAATATTTCAAGCGGTAATACACAGATCTTCTAAATAAGTTGACATTGCCTATCCTACAGCACCTATTATCATGTTGGGCTTTTAGCAGGGCATTTTAAAAAGGCAGTGTGCACCTGGTCAGAATTTCAGTTTTCCCGCTATCCCCCCAGTTTGGCAAATACTGTAGGATGCCAGTTAGTTGCTTGCATGCACTTTAATAAAAGTGCTTAGTTTTAAGCTGTTGTAATGTGATCCACACAATAGAACACAATGAAACTTGCAGAGCTAAATATCGATATGACTGGTCTTAGCATAGACCTGCACATTGGGTAGAGCTCACAATCCATTGACCCCTGCTGCAAGTGCTGGAATGTATCCCCCTGGATAGCACAAGGGAAACGAACATGGACCCCTTGACTCCGTGTGGAAGTGGCTATGGATTCACAGTCTGAGTCAAACAACAGAGTTGTACCACCTGGTTTGAGGAAGATGATGGGTAGAACCATAGTAATTTCTTCCCTTTGATAGAAATTGTGCTCTTAATTATTCTTGTCTGAATTTCAAACCTTTTGAAAATAAAGATGTGCAAACATTCCAAATAGCTGGTACATAAAATGCTTACATAGATTCACAGTATGACAATACCATAAATATGTTTTGCAGGTGAAACATTTGACCTTGAAGACCACATGAGTGAAAGGAAGCAGGCTTTGTTGGCACAATTTGAGAAGAGAAAAAAGGTAACCTTATGTGTTAATTTTTTTCAATATTATGACCAAAATAAGTGTTATATTTATTTCCCCCTCTTCCTTGATAAGTACACTTTCAGTCAAGGAGTACATTGATATTTGTTATAGGTGCTATCTTCCATCATGTAAAATATCCTGTACTGTATGTACAGAAGTAATTATAGGTTACAGTAAAGTGTTGGAAAGATTTTCCCTCCAGACCTCATGAACCATTCCATTCTACATGGTGGTTGTAGTCAGTCACATTTATGATGAATGGGTCTGTTAGCCTGGTTTCTAGGTTTTTCAGTTTCCTATAAATTTATGCAGTAAACCAGCTTTAAAGGCATGCATGAAATAAAGACAGTGAAATTTCATAAAATTATGGAAGCTTTTTTCTCTGTAGGTGACCGCCTGATGAAAATAGTGTGTTTTCTTTGGAATTGTATGAATTTCAAGCAAGTTTCATTTTCACAGTTTTCCATTTAAGGAGGATAGCGAGATGTGAAATACATCTTAAATAACTTTTTGCTCTTCCTTTCTCCAAATCAAGTAGAAGCATATCTATTTAACAGATTTGTGGTAAAAAATGATCTGCTAATGACAAGTTTTGTTAGAGAGCACAGAAAAAAAAAGAACATTCATTTTTGAATTTTTCTTATGTTGTGGCCTGCAAGATAAAATTCATGAGTGTGGGTTTTATGCCTCTCCTTGACTTTGCAGCAGGAATGTTGTTGATTGAAGGCCATCAATGTCTTTCTGCAGAGTCCAGGTTAACATTGATAAACTTCAACCAAACAACATTCCATGTTCATGCTAAATTTTCGTTACTAAGCTTAGTATCACAACATTAAGGCTCAATATACCATACGCCCATCCTGATTTTGCACTCATATAAAATTTCATGATTAAATACGTAACTTCAATGTCAAAGAACAGCAAGGCTTTCTTGCAGTATTTTCCATGTGCTGAATAACATTTTAACCTTTAGAAAATTGGAAATCTTTCTTGACTGGAGCATTCCTTCAAGCAGCAATATAGTGAGTTGTGAACAAGAAACTATATCTGAAAAGCCCCCAGGATAATTAAATCTTCTCTAATTGTTTTCCCAGAACCACCAGAAAATGGGAAATAGTAGTAGTAACACACCACATTCATATTTTTGAGAGGAATGATAGCATTTGTGTATGATATTATGTATAACAGTATATAACAAAGTAAATGCTCTCTCATACTCCCTATGCAAACAAATAATATACTTTATGAAGTTAAAGGTCTTGCTCTGAGTGAGTTCCTACTCAGGTACTTACTTCAAAAAGTTGAACAAAATATTTTACTAACAGGTATGAACTTATTCTGTTATGCATTTTTTTTGGAGCAATTAAAGTTGTAGCCCACATAATTTTGGATCTATCGTATATTGTCAAATTAATGATATAACATATGTTTCACGTGTAAAATTCTGTAGATTTAACATCATTTTTTTTTTATCACTAGGCTAGACAGATAAATGTCACCACAGATGATGCAGAAGTCAAAGCCCTGCTGAGACAAAATGGAGAACCAATATGTAAGTTATTTTGGTTTATATCTAACAGAATTACTGGGCTTAATTTCAAAATACTGTCATACTGTGTGACATGAATCTAATGTGATTGTGTCTGCTGCTGCTTTTTATTTCATGGTGTGAAAGTCTTGTCATAGGTATGGTAACACCGTTAACAGAACATACCTTGGTGATAATACAGTAAATGTTTCTTGTTGCATATAAGTAGGGAGTAATTTTTTAGTATCATCTTCATTACTTAGAGATCATAGCAGAGAGATATGTCAACACGTTTGTGCCATTGTCTCTCCCTTTGGGGGAGAGGGGGAACTCATCTAAAGTGTAATTAATGTCAAACATGTCAAAAATGTATTTCACAAACTTTAGAAATATTCAAATTGTGCAACTTTTCTGTTTACATGACATTCCTGAGCTACAGTATGATCTAAAATATTGAAGCTTGTTCATTACATTAAAAGTGGTAGATTGCAAAAAAAATTGTGATGTCATTCATGTTTTTTTTATGTCAGTATATTACTTGTGTAGAGATATTGTCATGCTAGCTGGCCATTCTGGTATTCTTTCAAAATGGTGTCAGGGTCAGTTGTGAATGTGTATCAAACTTCTCCAGCATACATCTTAGCCTGTAAGCAAAAGATGCTACTACCAAAGTTGAGGTGTGAAGAACATATGTGTTAGTCCTTTTTACAAATTACTGACCAAAAAAGTGCCTGAAAACTGCAAAAGGTAGATCTTCTCCCATTTTTTGTGCATGGTGCTTGCATGAATTATAGATATTTTGATCCTATATTTAAATTAGTGGGCCCTGGACAGTAGTTTTGTGAGCTCCTCCTGTGATTTGCTGTGATTGAAGAGTATAATATAGCAGGACAGAATAGTAAGCTGTTAGGGTTTTCACCTCAGTTGTGTGCATTCTCAACTTTAATATAAGATGCAAAGAACAATGTCCAATGCCAAGTGTGTGATTAGCTTAATTACTGCTAATACTTTAGGACCCACCAAATTGAGTGAAGATAAGCTGCTTAATTAGCTTAAAGGTTCCTTTATTAGGTGATTCCAGAATAATATCATTCACTTGGCAACATCATTTAAGTAACTATTACTTCACAATTAGCTCACTAGGAACAATGCTTTGATCCCAGGTGTTTATCCACCCACAGTTTCAGAGATGGAAATGCAAAACTTGAAACAACTGTTTAATTACATAAATGAATACGTTTACCTTGTTAACAAGGGTTGGCATGCAAATGAATTGAAGAGGCAAAAGTCTAATATTTCGTCAATCAGAATCAACCAGATTCATTAACCAGATACATCATCCAGGTTCAAACTTCTCTGATTTTCGTTTTCAATCTCTTCAATGACATCTGAACTGTTTCTAACATGTTCAGAACATCCTTTTAAAGAAACATTATAGACAAAAATCACCCCAGACAGTTTTAATTTTCCTTACCACTTCACTTTCCACTTTCCTAACGGTCTAGTCCCTCCCACAGCCTGTCTAAAATTCCTCCACATGTGGATTCAACACAGTGGATCCCTGTGTACACTTGTAATATGAGCTACGGTATGTCTGCATCTTTTTAATTTGCTGTCAGTCAAAGAGTCCTGTAATTCAGAACCAGTTGAGAATTTTGCTTTCCACAAGTCAAAAATATTCCTTAGGGCGATGAGTTACTTCTTTTAAACAACCAGAAATATTGAGATTCAGCAATCAGCAGCATTGTTGCTCTGGTTCTTTTCTAAAAGTTATTTGCACCTTGTCGCACATGTGAGCACTGTCATACTGTTATGGGGTAACTTTACTATACAAGCCGTCTCAATACAACATGTTATGCAAGAAAAGAGTAGGCTCTCCAAGGCTATATAAACTTTTTAATTTTCAAAAGGAAAACAAACCAGGTAATTTGAGTTTTAAAAGAAGGAAGTCACAAATTATTGTGTAATTTATTTCAAATTCAGTGAATATGTTTCAATATTTTGCATCTCAGCAAAGGAACAAACTATGAAAATGGGAGTTGGATGGATAGGATTTTATTTTTCAACCTCTGAAATAAATTTTCTTGTAGCTCTAGACTTTAGTTACACCTTAACTTGGGAGCTACACTATTTAGTTGAAGACAGAATGAAAAATTTAATTAGTGCTAATATTTTAAGACCCACCAAATCAGCAGAGATATGCTGTGCAGTTGAATCAAAGTATTTCTTTCTTTTATATGGGGGTTCCAGGTCAATATCATTCATGAAGCAACATAATGTAAGTCAACTAATCTTGAACCCTTACACAGCTAGTGTCCATTACTTGGACACCACCCTTTCCAGCCAATGACATGAAAAGAAACATTGAAATTTCACATGATAGTATGTACGTGGCTGTGAACGCAAACTTTTTAGGATACGTAATCATAAAAAAGTGGCTGCGAAAGGGTTCAACGATTAGCTGTCTCAGAACAATGCTTTGTTTTTTAGGTATGCACTGCCAACATTTTAAGAGCAAGTGGCATGAACCAGCAACAACTTCACAGCTATCATTGACATAAATGAAAACACCTAGCCGCTACCTTGATGAGAGATCCCATGCAAAGGCACTGAAGAGGCAGGAGCCTAACTTTTTGTCAACTATGTGAGAAGTTTCCTGAAATAGCCAGATATTCTTTTCCATGATTTGATGTACACCTTAAGTGTTATAGTGTGATATGCAACACCCAGGCAGAATGAACATTTTTCTCTCGATGTCTGGTAACACTGGCAGTTCAGAAAAGATCATCATTTCAATTTAAGTGTAGCAGAAGACAAATACCACATTGTGTTTACTCTCTAGCCCTTTATAAGGCTGATAAATTCGTCAAGAATGACACAGAGGACAGATTACATTGTGGCCTGGATTGTACAAACTTTACTTCAAATTGTTCTGTCTCCATCTAAATAACCGCTCCATGCTTTAATTGCATGTTGTTATTATAATGCTAAGCAACTGAATGTGTGTATCATTGAACTACTGCTAGTTTGCTTTGTGCATTGAAAGGTTCCTAGTATATTTCTCTTGTCTGTGAAGGTCTATTTGGAGAAGGACCAGCTGAGAGGAGGGAGAGATTGAGACATCTTTTGGCTGATTTGGGAGAGGTCCAGTCTAAGAAGGAGAAGGCAGAAGAGGAAGAGAGGCAGAAAAAGAAGAAAGAGGTAGACATGATCCTTTTAAATAGAGTATAATATCGTCTCAAATTGTATAGTTCAAGGCTACACAACATGAGTTACATCCATAGTGATATTGCGTTCACATTGAAGTGCATATAATATGCAAGCTTGCTATGTACTTACCCCCCAACAAATAAGACAAAAATATGCAAAAAATTGCAAAAAGTATGGCCATAGCTACAAAGGTACCAAAAAGCAAACCTTGTAACTGGTGGTCTGCATATTCAAGCATTTTGAAAACTTCAATTCAACTTCAGTCATTGAATTTTGTATTCCCTATATGCACACCAGTGTATTCTAGGCAACAATTCTCCATTCACTAATGTTTAAAGGCGATTAGTTATCTTCTCAACATCCCATCTCTCATCACTAGTCCCTGCTTGGTAACTCTCTGCAAATGCCACTAATTTACAGTCACTCTTTGCAAGTAGCAATGACACATCTTTGGGGCATATTTACAAATAACAATAAAACATCGGGAGGCGGTTGATATGCTGCTTTACTATCATATTACTGTACAAGAGTTCAGACAAAGAGAAACAGTGTTTGCAAAGAGTTATCAAGAATAGATTGATGTCACAAGAGATATCAATAAGCTGACCAATCACCCTTTAAGTTATTGATTCTGAATGTCTTTAATGCTTAGTTGTCAGTATTCTTCTTATATAATTGTTCACTCATACATGAAGCGAAATGAGACAATAGCAACTAATGAATGATGCAAAGCTCCCTCTATATCCTGTTTATTGGTTTCTTTTGATTTGATAGGAAGAAGAAACCACCTGGTACCACGAAGGACCAGAAAGTTTGAAGACTGCCAGATTGTGGATAGCTGAATATTCAATGCCTCGGTATGCAAGAAATGTTAATTATGTCAATTAACTCCATTGTTAAATATGTGTAGTTTCTCTTTCCATTTCACGAGTGTGGGAGGATGACTTTTTGCCAAAGTTGTCCCTGAAATTAGTTAAGTTGGTTGGCACCCAATGTGAGCTTGTAGTGTATAAACTGCATGCTTCCTCCACACATTTTCATTTGCACTGCATTGTTATGCCATGTCCCATCCAAAGCCTGAGTTAAGATTCATTTAGTTATAGATTGCAAAAATTATTACAAGTACAGAAACTTAAATACCATCCGGTGTTTTGTGTATGAGCCTTGCAGGGTTTTTGAAGTTGATTGCATATCTTTGATTACAAAAGATCAATATTGTCTCTTTTCAACTATGCAAAACACTTGTCAGAATCTTATGATATATGGATCCAGGAACAATGGTATGGCTCCCTTGAAGAATTTCAGCAATTTTTGTTCACTACCTTGGCATATGATCAAACACTGTTGAATCTAGTTTGCAGAATCTTTTAATTATTTCATTTATTTCAGGGCAAGAGAGCGACTTAAAGTAGAGAAGGAGAGAAGAAATGTCACTGAATCTGTGAAAAATGCAAAAAGACAAGAACTGCATAAAAACTTAAGGGTAAGCTTCTGTAGATCTTTTTGTGTGTAAGTTAAGTGATGTCTCTTGTGAAGTATCCCACAATTTTGTTATCAAAGTTCAGGGAGTTTCAGATAACCAGCATTCTAAAAAAAGGTTTTACAGATTTGTTAGAAAATTATGTTTTATTGCTGTGGTGATACATGTCTGGCACCCTTTGGTTCTGTCATTCCCTTGCAATTATGAAGATAAATGACAAAAATCTAGTTGGATTGATCTACTGCTTTATTATGACGGTGACAAATGGTCTCAACCTAGGACATTAAAAACTACCTTCATTGTGGACTTGAAACAAGGAGCGTAGCATGTATAATGTCATCAGCAATGTAAAATTATCAGTGCTTTTATCCATGGTTATCACAATGTTATTTCCTGTCCTTCTCTAGTGCAATATTCTACATTAATCCTGTAAAGTATTTCAGGATATCAGAACTGTGACATTGCTGTGTAGTACTTTTAGTATATGCTCATTGTCTGCTTTCAACTATGACTCCCGCTTATAAGTGAAGGTTATATGTGATATACCGTAGTGTTTTCATACAAATTAAAGTGAGTCTCCTTTTGGTAAAGAAACAAAATTCAAAATATTGTTGAAAATGGACATGCAGCATAAAAATGCGTAAAATTTAATGTAACTAAAAAAATTCATGAAACATTCTTATACAATGTTGTATTGCTTTCATTTCTCTCCTCCAAGTATCCCTAGTGCTCTTGAATGTCATGTGTGTGCACTGTACATATGTTTTCCATGTGGTTTACAATTTTGCTGTTACTTATGCCTCCTTTGCCCCTTTGTGTATGTATTCAGGTGTTAGTGAATACACCCAACAGGCCAACACTGTCAATGTTTAGTCAAGAGAACATAAGTCTTGAGCTGATTTTAAATGAAACCAGTGACTGATGCTATATATGAATGTTAAGGAACATGACCCTATAGCCTACACATAATTTTTAAGCCAGGTAGCATTCCTTCTCCTTTCTTAGTCTAACAACAAGTATCAAGTATACCTCCTATTTTAAATCACTGCGGATATGGATCACAAGAATTATTTAGCTCAAAAAGTCTTATGCTGGTGGAATGATCTTGCAGTGAATATATTTACACACCATCAATTTTCCATCTAGAGGCTTGGTCATGTCAGTAAGTGCCATTTTAATAGTAGCACCCATATTTTAAAGCAAACTAGTACGCATTGATTTGATGAACATGGGCTGGACACTCTTCATGTGTTTTTAATCATAACTTGATTAGGTAAACTCATAGTTCATTTGTTTAGCATAGTTGCTACTGTACTCACACCTAGTGTTTGGAATGTGATAAAAGGCCACCTGATTGCATAGTCTCAGTTTAGTTTCTCTAGTACTGTTCAGTGTCATCAGTGTGGGGTGTGGGTGAGAAGAGGACATATGCCTCTCAATCTCTTAAACCCAAAATCTAAATGTAGCTGGAACTTAAACTGCATTTATTTGTAGGTTGGATGAAGTGTAACATAAAAACAGACCAGGGTTTTTTGAAATGCCATTTCCAGTGATCTGTGTGGTGTTTTTGGTGAAAAGTTTTATGGTGCACTGTGCCAAGTGATGGCGATGCTGTTGGTTACTCATATAGTAAATGCAGGAAACCATAAAACCAAAAACCTTTTGCTTGCGCCTTGTTAAGATTTTTTTTAAGCATAATGTGAGCCCACCAAACGTGTAAACGCAAGTTAATAGTTGAAAAAGTCTGCGGAAAAGCAATTATTTCAATTTTTGTACATTGATGGTTTCGTCATTATCTCATCTGTTTATGTAGTATACAGGGATGAGATACTGTGCTTACTTGGGTTAAAGTCGCCGAAAGTGACACTTACATGGAAGCCCACCTTACACCCCTTGTACTATTCAACCGAAACTTGGTGGATCAGTAGTACCTTGTGGTGTACAAATGACATAGATCAGGATTACCCACCAGGGGTTAGGTGGTGAGAAGGGGGTCCAAATGTGTGTGTGTGCGTGGCGATTTGATGCCCTGGCTTGTAAACACGATATCTCAAAAATTGAAATGTGTTCAAACTTCAAAGTTAGTGTGTTGGTAGTCCATTGTGAGTCACCGATTCCTATCATTTTTCATGGAGGTCAAAGGTCATTTGAGGTCACCACAGCATGAAATATGAAAACGTATTAAGGGAGATATATCAGCAATGGAATGTTGTTGGAACTTCAATCTCTTATTACTGGTAGTATTCATGAGTAGATTATGTCTGGCATTTTGTATGAAGGTCAAAGGTCATGTGAGGTCAATGGAGGAGATCTCAAGAAGTGCAAGGTGCAAAAACTTCAAAGTTGGTATGATAATTGTCCATTGTGAGTAGATGATTCCTATCATTTTTCATGGGGGTCAAAGGTCATTTGAGGTTACCAGAGCTTAAAGTATGAAAACCAGTCAAAGATACATGTTTCTGCAACAGAATGTTGCTGAAACTTCAAAGTGTTGTCATTGGTAGCACTTAAAGTGATTGCGTGCGTAGGCAAAAAGGAAAAAACATTGAAATTTCACCTCCAAAAGTTTGGTAAGGCTTTTAATTACACCATTCAGACAAT
>VJOZ01029901.1:897-15750 GCA_009801055.1 Stichopus horrens
CACCCTCCGACTTTGCAAGTTTTTTTAGTCACCTACATCTGATGATGCAATATATGCCAGTATGCACTGTGCATGTGTACTATGCAGTCAGTCTACGTACGTCATAGTTCGCCTCACTAACTGCATGTCAATTCGACGAAATGCGACGAAAAAGTACGTAAGTACTGTACATAAATCCGAGATCAGGCATAAGTTTGTATTTAGAGTGTAAAATAAAAAACAGTACATACAGCTACTGTAAATATGAGTTTCATGAATAGTGGCAAATACAATACAATCTGCAGTTGATCCAGACTGTACAGAGTTTAGACTTTTCTGACTTTTCTGAGATTTTCCTGAGATTCTGAGACTTTTCTGTGAGTCAGTTTTGAGATTTTCGGGTGAGGTAGACCTTAAATTTGCGAACGTGTTATCAAACTTGCGTTGCACGACTGCCCTTGTCAGTGGTCAAATTGTGCTGCTAGAGACTTCTGGACTCATATTTTTGCACGGGGGATGTATCCCCCGCCAAGGGCAAACTTTCCAATCTGGGTTTCACTTACACACTTGTTACTTGGGACAGAAATCAGCATGTGTATCTAACTAAAGAAAGGAAGAAGAATAATGAGTTCAACTGACTGTCTTTTCAATAAGTCTTCTAAGCATCTAACTTCTGTTTTGAGCAACCTTGCTGGTCATTTTGACCAACATCATTGGTTATTTTGAAGATCTGTCACTTTGTGGGACTAGTGTGGGCATAATGCATTGAGAAAGTTTTAAACATGGTTGATCTTGCCAACAAATAGTTGACTGGTAACGGGGAGATGTTATGTGTTGTGTATGTAATATGTGATAATTACATGAAGGTTTACGAATAGCAGTCCCTTCTCTTCCTCATCCAAAACTCTAACTTCTAAGAAGAACTTATTCTAAAATGTTCTTGATAGTGCTGAGCCGAACATGGTGATATCCGAAAATACCAATTTATAACTGATTTAGAGAAAGTTAATATCACCCTGATACCGATTCAGTTTGTTGTTATGTGTGCTGCTCCAACATTAGGCCAAGCCTAAACATTTACTTCCGTTGCATAGTGCTACAGTATATCGCTACCCTTAAGTCATTCTTGTACAAAGTCAAACTTTGAAGAAATACAGTATCAATTTAAGCCACTAGGATTTCTGAGTAATACAATGGCATTTGAACTTTCTGTAATTACTTGAACTTTGTAACTTACAGCAGTTGACTATTCATTTCCACTGATGATGAAATACACTGTACTTATAGTCATTCATGATTGCAGAGGTGCAAGCTACAGTAGGCTATTTGCAATTCATCTCACAACGTTAAGATATGATTATTGTAAACTTCGGAAGGCCTCTATTGATCTTTTCCTTTTTTTTTTTTACTATGAGACACTTTTGTACAGTTTCACTAAAAAATTTATGTAATGTAGTTTATTTTACCATGACAGGTGTAACATTTTGTGGAGCATTTAATTTCTGAAGCAATATCAATAAACTTTTGTCAAGCTGATGTGGCTTTCATCCTCATGCTGCATGTAGCAAAGGATTCCATAGTGCCTCACGATTTCTGTGCTATGGAATCTCTGGTTTGTAGACCAGTCTGAAGCCAGCACAGGATTCCAACGTGTTCATTCAGCACAGGATTTGCTCAATTCCAGTACAGGATTTGCTCAACACCAAGAGTGTTGGCAAAGCCTGTGCTGGAATTCTGTGTTTAACTTTGAACTGGAGCAGGAAGAATTTGGTAATGGTTGCAATAAACTTGTGCAACATCACTGTCTGCAAGCAAGTCTTGGAATGTTTAATGTAACAAGCAAGTGCCATGCATAAGGAAATGATGAAAGGCTTGTTATCAGTTGCCATTATTAAAGATGAGGGTCATTTCGCTGATGCCAGTACCTTACGGATAACGATATTATTGGTTGATACCATTACCGCTTACAGATAATTAGCTCAACACTACTTTTTTTTTATGCTGGTTTCTATTATTGTTTTCATAATCATTGAACTAAAACTTTTTGTGCCGTAGAACCTCGCTAAGGAATGGGGGAGAGCGAGAATAAGCAAAACAGCATTTGTTGGTTTTGCATCACACATTTTTAGGCACACTGATGCACACCTTTCATAGTGGTACAGTATTACGTCAAGCTGTTATGGGCAAAATAAATATCTTACATTATGTTGTTTTCTTGAAAAATTCCTTAAAAACAAACTTGATCAAGGACAATATTGGGATTAAAATTGTATGAAATATGATATCCTGCCCTACAGTCATTGTGCTTAGTCACAGCCTTTAGCTGTAACTAAGTGTCCTGACCACTTCATACAGAACAGTGGGATAAGTCAGTCTTTAGAAGCATCGGATCAATCTTTGGCTACATTTAAATTTAAAGTATGGTCCTTTTTTCTGTTGCAGTAGGAACAAGCAAAATGCCATTTCCATTGTCTGACTGCCTTGCAATTCTCCAGCTGGCCTAGAGACTAAATTATGGCCACTGCCAGTCCAGCTGCTGGTGGAGTGAGGGACAGAGGAGGGGATGCTACCACTAGTCTTTTAGATGGAAGCGGTGAGTTCTTCCGGCAACAAAACTTACAGTATCTGCAGAGGAGTCATGCAACATTCGAAAGTGAATATACTTTTAATAGTTGATTAGGAACAAGTTTGGTTGATGTTTACAGTATATTTTTTCACCATTATGCACTGGACAGCAAGCAGTGAGTGAATGATTTTCTACTGTCCCAGAGAAGATTCAGTTTTTTCTATAAGGTTTTTTAGAATCTCATTTTCACAATTTACCAAAAACAAAGCCTCCATACGTGTGAGTAGCTTGAAGCAAGTTTAAGGATATCTTCAAACCATCCGATTGAAATTGCAGGGAAGTAACTGCATTAATCGTTGAACGTTGTGCATTTTCCAAAATTTATGCAAAAAAATACTGAAAAGGAGTCTTCAAAACAAATACAAATAATGAAGATAGGGCGACGCCTCAAAAGTGTGCGTAAACCATGTGTGCAGATATATATTAATTCAATTAGGAGCTTATCATACAGAACACCTGATAAATTTGCAAACCTTGGTAGATGTCCTTCTGCAAGGGGCACCTTGATTTTTTCCTTCCAGAATTTGCTTTATTTCACTTAATCTGCCAAGTTTTCACATACAGTACTAGTGACAACTAATCAGACTCAGTTGATCCCATGTGTCCCATACGGAGGATCATCAATGATTGGGTAACTGATGATTCAATTTGGTTTTTGAAAATTCATAACAACTCATTTTTTTCACATTTGTACTTTTTCAGATGCACACACAACCCATTCAAGTCAAGGTCAAAAGTGAAAAAAGGGAACAAGTTTTCGTAACTGGTCGAAGTGAAATTTCAATAATTATGCTACATGTTATTTGAATACTGATGCTAATTGTTAGCATTGCCATGTGGTTGTATTCTTGAAAATCCTCACCATTGTATCGATATCATCTTAATGTGCTGCTTCAATTTTCAGGACCTATTGGTACAGCAAATCCTGCCAGATCTTCCTTTGCCCTAAAAACCAGCATCTCATTGGACAGCGGCCTAGGCAATGACGAGGAACTCCGCTTTCAGCTCGCCGCTGCCCAGCAGAGGAAGAAAGCCAAGAAAAAGAAGAATCCAATACTCATAAACATGACGTTGACAAAATACTCCGTCGGTATGACCATAACTTTACAAAGATGATGTCGTAAATGGTGAACTGAAAAAGAAATATCAGGGTTGGGATGATAACAGAGATTCTGAAGACTAGTAGCTAAAACTTGTGACCGAATCTGTTTCAGCTTTGATATCCAGTGTTTGGTGGATCCCTCAAAAAGCCAGATGCATGGCAGTATATTGCATTGTGTCCTTGAACAAGGTCCTTAAAGACATAGTCATCATTCTCAGTGTACATCATTTTTACTTGTGAGAAACTAAAATTCTCAGTTGGTGGCAACTCTTTGATTCACCTCAAGAGTTGAAAAATTCAACAGATGCTTCTTCGCTCGCTACTCGTGCCCCATGACATATCATGCACAGGGAGTTTAATGATTACACATGATGTCTTTTATGGGTGGTCACCGGGATATCCCTCAAGCAATTAAATAGGTCTGGGTCTGCACAGGGAGCAACTAAAGACAGCTGGGGTTGGGACTTGAAGTGGTCTATTTGGGAGAATTTTAACTATCTGGCTGAATAAGTATCAGTGCTTAAGTTCAATCACCTGTTGATGTAAGTACGGGCAGTGCTATGGAGCTAATGTGAGATACTGTGGACTAGGATCCTGACCAGGGGGAATTATGCAAGGGAAATGGAGTGAAGCACCAGATCTATAAGCCATGGCTCTGAAATGATTTAACTTTAACTTGGGTGTGACAAAACACTTCAAAACCAAAGACGAAAGGAAAGCAAAATATCCCCAGGTGATAGTAGGCAGACTTATGCTCTACAATTTAATGTGCATCATAAGACCTAGGTGTTACCCATCCTGGCTGTTTTACAATGTAGATATGCTCTTATGTTGTATTGCGTGTGTGGTGTTACCATGTCAATTCTTTAATACCTACTTGCCAATTGCTGTTTTGTTCCTTCATGTAATCTTTGTACATGCTTATGGGGTAGTATTAGGGAAGCATAATACCTCCATGCATTGGAGGCAAACTTTGAAAGATGATGGAAATGGAACAGAGGTTACTTCATGACTGTTAGCTGACAGGCTCATTATATGCAAGTGGATCACTTTGGACATTTTGATGAAAAGAAGAATGAAAAAAAACTAAAACAAGAAAAAAACAAGATTGGTGAAATTGTATTCCCTTCTTCCTCCAGTGAGGCAAGTCGGAGAACAATTTGGAACGCTGACCACGAGAGAAGACGACTTGAATTGGTAAGTGGAAAAAAATGCAAAATCCTGGTGGGTTTCAGGTCAACATTTGAAGGGAAAAAATCTCGTTTCAGTAGAGCCTATTGCAAGAAAGGTGCCCACAGTATTTCCTGCATAATGGGCACAGGTTTTTTCAGGGCTTTTTCTGTGTTACTACTGCTTATCAAATTGTTAAATTTACGTCCAGTAAGCTGGACGACCGTGTATAGCGCATGACATAATCACCATCAGCATTTGGTACCATGTTTAATTGTATGGACTATTGAACCACACAGCTCTGCCAGAGCAGACGCAAGAAAATTGCTTGCCATCAATGTAGTCACCATTTTTGCAAGTTGGAGAAAATCTGCTGTTTTTGGTTGGTAGAAACAGAAGCTACCATCCATGCCTGTTTTGTCCCTAAGGCATACATGGAAATTACAGTTTGTTAAATTTTCTCTTTGCTGTAATTTTGCTAAATTGAGTCAGACAGAGGAGCAGTCAATTTGTGTCAATGTGACGATGTTGTATTTACTTCACAGCTTTCTCTTTTGGAGCGATGCGATTATCCCATCGGAGAGGGTCACAGATTTGAAGCCCTATCAGGTACTGTTGGAGTTTTTACTTGGAGAAAGTCCACAAGTGTGCACTGTATTCCTTGTTGCCATGCAGTGGTTGTAAGCAAAGTTAATAAGCCATTTTCAGCTGGTAGTGATGGGCAATATTTGCCATTACCTCACTGTGATTCTTTGGCAGATAAAAGGCCCAACATGGTTTACAAAAGCCATGAGGAGTTTCCCATTTTTTCTGCCATGAAAATGCACAAAGGTACAGAATGAAAATGTGTCCTTGCAGAAAATGAATATTACTTAATAATAGTAAACATCTGCATTGACTTGCTCAATTGTAATGTGAGTGGGCCTGGTAACATTACAGTCATCTTCGTAGCAGTCATAAATTCAGATGAGAGAGTTTGGACTCAAGGGAACTTAAGGACATCATGTACTACTCCCATCTACCCCTCCATGGTTTCACTGCACCCCAGTTCTGCTCTTCCAGAGAATTTCAGGAAGTATTCTGAAGATTGTAGCAATTTTTCAACTTTGTAACTTTACCATATGCTTGGTTGTTGATTGTTGATGTTTCTGGTTGGTTGGTGTAGCAGTTAAAGGAAACTAACTTTAGACTGCAGCAAAGACCTGCCATAAGATCTTGTGGATCTAAAGCTTATTGTGGACTTGACATCTTGTAAAGCGATTATCATCCTTGCCAATTTCAGAGAATCAACCATTTCCCAGGGATGGGTGAAATTTGTCGGAAGGACTTGCTCGCCCGCAACATGATGAAGTGAGTACCATATGAAGGACATTGA
This sequence comes from Stichopus horrens, assembly GCA_009801055.1. Taxonomy (NCBI): domain Eukaryota; kingdom Metazoa; phylum Echinodermata; class Holothuroidea; order Aspidochirotida; family Stichopodidae; genus Stichopus; species Stichopus horrens. Next base: position 7,150 of record VJOZ01029901.1, read on the forward strand.
ACACTTTGCTATTAATTCAAGGAAGTTGGTTGTGCCAACAAAATGTGGCCCCACAAAAAAAGACTACTTTCAAACACTGAATTAATTGCACAATGAAAATTTGGACCATAGTTCACTGACATATGGTCCAGATGAATGCTCATGTGATGTGTTAAAATTAGTGTCTGTGCTGGGTTCAAAATTCCAACCAGGTACCGGACATCCACAGTTGTCCCGTACCCTGGTACCTCAAAATATTATTTCTGCTAGGATTTGCAGATTATTATGAAGTTGAATATGACATTTTGTTTTATATGTATTGCAGCACCATATATCTTACCTGCATTCATAACATTGGAAGTTTTTAGTGATTTTGATACAATGTATGTTGGTGAAACTTTCGATCTGGGTAGCAATTACAAAACTGGGTCCTGGCATTGTCCGATGCAAACACCAATCACCATACAGCAAGCATTTATGGAGTTAATATTTTGCAAGTGTGTCACATTTCTCTGTCCATTTTCAGAATGGTCAGAGCCAATCCGGATAGCTACAGCTTTGTGCCAAAAACTTGGATCCTGCCAGGTGACTACACCGCCCTCCAGAATTATGGTCTGGACCTCAAGAAGAAGCGAAAACACAGGACCTTCATTGTGAAACCCTCCAATGGTGCAATGGGTCATGGGTGAGATACGGTTTGCATCTTTTTAAGTCTTTGATGTCGTTTTCATCCCGTTAACACATCGATTATCTCTGCTGGTTTGGGGTGGGAAGTAAGTCATCTCTTAGTCTATGTAATATCTGTTGGTGAAAAATATTGATAAACAGATTTTAAAAAAATCAAAAACATTTGATGGATAGGTTTTTCCCAGAAAATTTTGATGGACTGATGTACATACCAAAAATTGCTTCTGGACCATTTACATGTTCACATATCTGTCACACATTGCAGGCCACATGAATGTTGCTACCTAAAACTTATGTTGCCTCCTGAAAAAGCAAAAAGTAACTGTTTCGTCAGTGTATGGACTGTGAACAATAATTGTTGTGAGCCAGTGCTTTGCATAAAATATCGAAGTATAATTTATATCATTGTCAAAACTATATATATAGATGCTGTCTATATATTGGCATGAGCAGAAATCAATAACAACCACAATGCGTATTGATCGAAATACTGAATATATCGATAGATTGATTGACCTTACGTCTAAGATAGTTGTTGTTACTGCAGCTTGAGTGGTAACTCCTGTGGTTGCAGTAGTACCGGACTCCTCTTGTCGTAGTGAGCGGTCGTCGCCTGCTCGCTGTATGTATGGGGGGATTGGGTCAGCATGCGACACACCTTCTCTTCAGAAGGAGTGAACAACATTGTCGATTACTGTGTGAAGCTTGCAAGCTGCAAGACACAAAGTATGTGACACAAGGAGACATACTGTGGGTGTCTTTGTAGCTTGTAAGTTTATTGTCAAGCACTTATTGTCAAGACGGACTGCAACAATGTAGTTTCCTCGCAGACTGGTGTTAAAGTAGTAATAAGTACAGTGTGAGTCCTAAGTACATTATGAGGTTGCACAAAGTGACGACTTGTCTTCACATTGAGTGGTGCCCTCTTTTCAGGGGCCTCTTGACTATTGATTGCCTGATGCAAATATTTAGTGAAGTGAAAAGCAAAGTACAGCTTATATGATTTTTAGTGGCTTTACTCTCTGTAGTAAAAACAACAGTTTTATAAGGAAGTGAGGGCATTTGCATATTCATTTTATNNTCCTTTTATGGTCAATAAAGATTCCTATATCCTATATGTAGTAAAAACTTAGGCTTTGTTACCTCTACATAGAGATTGTCTAAATATGAAAATAGATATTGAACCCTACACCAAAACCAAAATGTACATGAGAGGGGGGATGGGGGAAGAGGGAGAAATACACTTATTTTCCTTTCATAAGAGAATATAAAAGTGTTAGTTTCAATAATACCTTACTTTATCAGCATTTGCATCGTGTTTGTAGGGCGGAGTAACGAACTTTTGTGGTTTATGTGAAGTCACCTCTTATCTTCCTTTGATATTTACCAGACAGTTTTGAGCTTCCATTTTTATGAAAGAGATGCCGTCAGTGTCTCATTGTTACTCCCAACCACTGACAATCTATGGTAGTTAAGTGGAAGGTGCTGGTAATATTTTGCAGTTATAAAAAAGAACCTTCTTAGCTTTTAACAATACGCCGCTGATCTTCCTTTGTTGTACATACCAGTCAGTCTCAATCATAAATTGTCAATAAATGGAACCGTCTGTTCCATTGTCGTTGACTAGACAATGGTAATTATTTATTATCATATACAGGGAGCTACAATCTTTTACTGTTATTTACTAGTTACAGCATGTCTTCTGCATGTCATTTACCTGATGAACCTACTAATTTTTAGTTGTTATTTGCAACAAACTGCTAATATGGTTTTCCCCTTAAATTGCAAAACATATTTTATTGTTTTATTGCTTATCTTGGTAGCTATTTTCTGGCAGCCATAGCAGTGTGACAGTACATCTTGAGCATAATGGCATGAATATGTGAAAAGTGGACGGGGGGTTGGTTAATCTGCTAATCTGGTATACCCGTATAATTGCAAAACATATTTTATTGTTGATCTGGTAGATATTTTCTGACAGCCATAGGAGCGTGACGGTACATTTCGAGCATAACAGCATGAATATATGAAGAATGGGAATGGGGGGGTTGTTTGCACTGAAGTTCTGAAGGAGTTTCCATCTGTTTCATTTGACCAACTGTGAGCAGGAAGTGTCTTTCGTGAGAAGGTCTTTCAAGATGCTACTGTAGCATTTTCTTTTGTGTATATTGCAAACTTTTAAAGGATTCTTGACTTTATCACACTGAGCTACACAAAAACAAAGAACAAAAAAACCAACCTCTGAATTTTATTTTACAGAATATCTCTTTACCGGAATGCAGACAAAATACCCCAGCTTGAACAAATGGTTGTCCAGGAGTACATCGAGAAGCCGCTCCTCATTGACGGTTACAAGTTTGACCTCAGGGTGTACATCCTCATGACCTCGTGCGACCCCTTGCGGGTTTTCCTTTTCAACGATGGCCTTGTGAGGATGAGTACTGAAAGGTACTCCCCTCCCTCAGATAGCAATGTAGTAAGTACTGTTCATCCACCCGCATTGATGAAAATCAGTTCGTATTGCCGTTTTGTGGATCATCCCTGCAATTTTGTGGTGCTTGATTAAAGTGCTGTCTAGTCCGACTAAACCAACCTACTTGGTGGATTTGACCAACTAAAATATGGATACAAAACATAGCAAATGATGTCTTTTATTTTTACCAGGGAGGATTTCAAGGCAGTTTTAACTGTTGACTGATTGCAAGAAGTTAATTTTCCATTGATTTTCATATAAAACTACATGAATGTAAAAGTACATGAATTAACCTTCCATTTCCTATAATCTGTTGCTGAACTCAGTGAGATCAAATACTCTCCTGGCACAGCCTTCCCCAGTGTGATGTTCCTGTATTACTTGTCTACTAATGCAATATTAGAAGATCGGTCACATGGCCAATGAAGATGGTCGAAATGTTCAGCAAAGTCGCTCAAAATGTCTGATAGGGATGTTTGAAACATCCCAAGATGACCTCTGCAGGGGGTTGGCCGAATTGTCTGGCTTCCTGTAAAACATCCAATGTGTCCAATAGCCCAATATGATTGAAAACTGAGTAAATGTGATATTCTGGTTATGCTCGATGGTGGATTTTATGTATTTTGAGGCTGTTGTTCCAAAGGTCAACACTTAATTGGAAGGCCCACTCGGTACGTTAACAACACAATGTCTCCTTGATGTTTTGAAGAAGAAACATCTTAATCTGGTATTTCTGGTGCATGTGTCATGTGTCTAAATCATGTATGTATTTGCAGGCTATTGTTCCAAAGGTCAACACAAAGTCCACTTTAAAACGATAATTAGACAATGCAATGTCTTATTTATGTTATAAAGAAGAAGCGATTAAGTGTGGTAATGTGGTGCGTAAATTACCAATTTGTTTATTTGTAGGCTTTTATTCATGAAGTCCACTTTGGGAGTCCATTAATGTCTCATTTACATTTCATCCCTGTTGTAGGTTGTGCTGTCTCCCATTAAAAGAAACACATTCAGTCCCACTGTCGCATATATGCGTCAACCAGGTTTACTCATTGGTACCTCTGTCGCTTACACCTGACGGGCATATCCCATTAAGACATTTCTCAGTTGTGTTGGATTTGAGCAAATAGAACACATACTTTCAAGTTTTATGATGATGGAAGCACAAATCTGAAAACTTTTCCAACCCTGTAAAAGATTGGTATGTCTTGAAATGTGTTTTTTAGCAGACATGAACTCAAAACAAATGTAACCAGAACAAACAAAATTGTGACCTTTTCAAAATGACTGCGATAATTTTAAATTACTAATCTAAAAGGAGATATGAAGTAGTTCATTATTTTTTTTTATTTAGATACACTTATATTTTTACATTATTTTGCAATTTCTTTATTTTGTGCACATTTATGCAAATAAGCCTCTTGTTCATTTTTTGTTTGTGAAAAATAAAATTTTTGTGTCAGCAGTAACAAAAGATATAACCCTTTTCACTCTCAAATGCATAAACACCAAATGCAACTACTGCGAGAGGATCAGAATGGTATAGTGTCAAAGAAAAACCTTGTGGATCCATACAGAGAGCACTGTACAACCTTGTAGGACTGAATTTGTTACATCTGTGTCAGAGCAGTGCCTACTTTTATCCAACTTCGCCACACAAGATGGAGTAACTTTTCCTTTTATTTCCCCTTCCCTACCCTCTCGCTCACCCTTTTCTTATCCCCGCAGGACCAGTTGTACATGCACCTCACCAATTACTCCATCAACAAGAAGAATGACAACTTTGATCGGACTGAGGACATCAGTGCCGGCAGTAAGAGGTCGCTGCAGTATTTGAAAGAGATGCTTAGAATGGAGGACATTGACGTTAACACGCTCTGGAAAAACATCGCAGTACGTAGACATGCAGCCTCTTTGCTTTGGTTGTCCACTTTGTCCCATTAAATACATATATCAGTTGTTTCATTGCGCACCATGGGTTGACAACTCTTCTATAGCCAAAACTCCATGTATCTACAGTTGGGCTGGGTGGGGATTCGTTTGAGGTACTGACAAGTATTGTGGCAAAACTCCCAGGTAAACATGTCTGTGTGTAACTGGCAATTTTTAGATTTCTTCTGCTAAAACCTTGCCCTTTCAAAATCAGTTTGGCCATTAATTTTCTGGAGGGATTGCTTTCATATGTTCTCTTTACCATTCAATCAAAAGCTGGGGGATTCTAAAATGCCACTGTTGTACATGTAAACCTCACCGTAGTGCCTCAAACAGCCATGTCATCTACAATTTTTAAAATCAATCACGAAATCATGATACCTGAATTTGTCTACTTAAGACTTTGCTGTTAACTTACGTTAGCAAGAAAGCTTACAGACTGACATTGTTTAAGTTCAAGCATTGCTGAAAGATGTAGAAATATGTTAATCCTTTAAGTACATGTGACATGAAAAATGCATTTTTGAGCATGGACTGAAAATAAGTCATTAAGAAGCATTGAAAATAGCCACAATTTCCATCAAATTCCTTCAAACATTGATCATTTTGCTACTTCTGTTTTACAATTGTATCATGATTAACAGTAGGCTGAATCTGCAAAGTCGTGATGTTCAGGGGGGAGGGTCTCATATGATAAGCTTTATGCTATCCTTGTTTACTTAACCTATTTCAAGGACAATTGAGAATTGAAGATGCCCAGACAGTTTAATTTTGGAAGCATGTATTACCTTCTTGAAAAAAAAAATTGTCGTCATGTAAGCCTACCAATACGAAACCGAGTAAATAAAGAGGCAATACATATAGGCTCTAGCCTTAAAGAAAAAAAATACTGACACTGTACAACACTCCATGTTATCTCTTTTGAATTTTCATCAGACTTTCAAAAAGCCATATCTCAAAAATGGTAATAGTTATAAACACAATTCCAATGGATTGTGATTCAGGATTTTAATCTGGAATTTCTGAATGAAGTCAGTTCTTTTCTAGATATAGGTCATTTGGTCTTTTGACCAAAAGAATACAACAAGAATACAAAAAGAATACAACATTACTGTCACTGCTCTTGATATGTCTGTATTTTTATCAAACTTAATTGCTGTGAGTTTTTTTGTCTTGTATGTGTATTTCCATTGCTGTTTCTTCTATCACTGACTTTTATTTTCCATTCTTCTTACTTGTAATGGTACATTTCCCCCAACTTTAATTCTCCCCATTCCTGGTAGTGACCTTCATGGCTGTTTAAACTTTCATTATGTTTTTCCTCTGATCTGTTTGGCCCCTGCAGGATATTTTGGTGAAGACCATCATCGTGGCAGAGCCCCATGTCCTGCACAACTACCGAATGTGTCGACCGGGTCAAGTGGGAGAGAGCGTATGCTTCGAGATACTGGGTTTTGATATCATGTTGGATCGAAAACTTAGACCGTGGCTGATAGAGGTAATTTTCAGTCTCAATCTAAAGAGGCACTTTATGAAATGCACCAAAGTTTTTCCAAACCTGCTAGGTTCTCTTCACATGGCATTTACAAATGGTCAGATTAGAAGGATCCCCATGTGTCACCACATATGAGTGAACAGTAGGGATTCAAGTAATCAACAATTCAGTTTGGTTTTAGAATTCGTGGTNNAATTATGCTGATTATAATCATTGACATTTGTACCCTTCAAAATCCTCACAAATTTATTGATTTCAAGTCAATGAGCTGCCTTCAGATGCACACTGTGTATTGTTGACAGTGCGCTTGTATAGTCAGTAGTACTTAACTTTCTCTTGTCATAGATTCCATGGAGGCATGTAGGCCACTGTATGTAACACAATGTTCTGAAATGCTAAAGACTGGATAGATGTAAGAAAGCAGACTTGCTTGGTGCTACAGTATTATCACAAAATGACCGTTACGAACAGACACGTAATATGTGATAACGTAATTGCTACCTGTGCAGGCTTTGTGCTTTATAATGGGGTGACCGTCAAACATGCTGTCAAGGAAATCTATCCTTCCAAATTTGCGCAGTTTCACCGGTGAAATTCGGAACATTTTATTATGAAACAGTATTGTCTTAAATGAAGATGTATTCACAATAAACAGTTGTGTCACCAAAGGTGAAATTGTTCTGCCTTCTGTATGACAACCTAAAACCACATTGCAATTTTGGACAAAATACATTGGGACACCCTGTTCCCCCTTTCAATGTTGGCTATAGGATCACAGTTCAAAGTGTACATTCACTCCTATAGCGCGACATTGGAGAAAGGTGAGGGATGTCATGTTATTCCCTCACCTAAAATTTAGTATTATGTTTGCGACATATGACATAGTGTCCCAATAACTTTGTACAAGATTTTAGTTACCCCCAAGGTGTATGTCGGGTGCACCTGCTGTTGACTTTCTGTAGAAATAACAAATAATGGTGGTCTGCTTTTCTATGTCAATCTGCCAAATCTGTTTTCAAAAGTTGTGATTTTGAATGTTAGGCTAGGCACACTCGATGGGCCTGTGCAGTCGATGGCTAACTTTCTATGCAGACCTGTATTACTTCAGCAAGCCTTGACAATTATGAACAGACCTCTGACATTCTCTCCCCATTGCATCCCCCTTCATCTTCATTTGTAAAGCTATTTCTGCAATAAAGTTTTGAAATAAAAGTGAAAGAAGTTCTGCTCAAAAATAAGCACAGACCTTCCCTAAACACACAATTATATCACCATGGATCTTGCTATACAATTTCTGTATTTCAGTGTATTTTGATTTATTTGTTTGTATGTATTGCACCTTTCTATCTATGGACTAAGAACTCTCAAACCTACATACATTTCTGCACCTGATGAGGAAGAAGTGATCATTGGAAAATGTTTGTGACAACAATCTATTCAAAGAACATTGTTGTGTCGATGTGCTCTTTTATTTGTTTTTTTTTTTACTTTTACGTAGTGAGGTCTTTGTTCCTCACCACCCCTCCTCCTCCTCACCATTATTTCTACCAATGAGTCTGTTTTTCCCATACCCACCCTCCATTCCTCCCATCCCAACAAGTCTTTTCTCATCCCTCCTTTCTATTTTTCCTGCCAGTTCCTTTTTTCGCTTCTGAACGTTATGAATTTTGTGGGACTCACCTTATGGTAAACTTCTTGTAAATGTGACTGTGCACCCTCTGAGCCTGATCCGATGGCTTTGGCTTCAAACTCAATGAAAGTCCCAGATGGATCCATGTGGAACCTTTCACAGGGAGGGAAATGAAGTCTATTAAAAGCCAGGGTTGTTGATTTTTATATTTTTTAAAAAGAAAATCATGATTAACATCAGTGATTTAAATCAAATCGAGCTATTTAAATCAAATCATGATTTTAATCCGGATTTTGATGATTGAAATCAAACAAACCTGATTAAAGCATTTGTCACAATTTACCAGGGGAATTTATCAAATCAAAGGCAGAGACTACTCATTTGGCAAGCACAGTATAAACCTTA
>VJOZ01029902.1:0-11424 GCA_009801055.1 Stichopus horrens
AGGGATGATACTCACTGAGGATAGGGCGTGTTAAAGGAGGGATGATACTCACTGAGGATAGGGCGTGTTAAAGGAGGGATGATACTCACTGAGGCGGCTTTGCGACAGTTCACCTCCCTGTCAAAGACGGTTGCGATCACGAGAGCCGTCGCTATTTGGTTGACGTGAGTTTTGATGACCTCCGGATCGTACGCCCTAGCAAAGGACCAGCAGACGTAGCATGCCGCGTCTCGGACGTGGGAACCTGAATGTCCAACCAATGAGTCCAATAAGTTTTTTATCGAAAAAAGAACTCCATGGGTGATGTGAAGTGAAAAAAAACGTCAACTGAAAGATACCAAAAGTTGGACTTCCTAGCACTGATGCAAGTAAAATGACAATGTAACCCACTTCAAAAGGGTAAGTAGCTGAATTGAAACATACATCTTAAGAGCTCTAACTTATTACCAAAGCAGTACTTACCCACACTGCAAGCACCTCTCTTCTCATCGTACAGCAGTGCCTTAAGAACGACGGGTACAACTGTGGGGGGAGGGGAAAAGGAAAAGAAGAATTACCTTCCACTTGGAAAATAAGACAAATGAATGACAATGATCAAATGAACTATACATTCATGAAAGCAAGCAAGCAGTTTGGTATTCCATGGCCATACTTTAAAGATAAAACTGAGATACCTACAAATACCAGTAGGACAGCTTGGCATTAAGTCCCAAATTTTTACAGCGATCAATAAAAATAGATGCAAATATTTATGCAAAATGTTCATGGTAACACAATAAATGAGCATAACATTTGGAGAAATAAATCCAGTTTATGCAAGTGATCGCTTTACATCATTTGTGGGTTAGACTGCTGACAGGCACCAACAGATAAATTTACACGAGTTCAATTTCAGATAGACTAAACATAAGGTGGTGGATAATAATGAGTTCAGCGAAAAAGTGGTACTAGCAAGAGAGGGACGAGGGAGTGTGGGGGGTGGGATGTGATGGTTCCGGTGCACTAGCAGTACGCAATGCATACATACAAATGGTATGTACATGCCCAGGGAAAGGAAAGAACATTGAGACATAAACAAGGACAGACCAAAAGGTAGGTAAGTGTAGATAATGTAATGTGCCAAAAAATATGGTCTGCATAAGAAACTGTTTTGAGTGCTTTAAAAATTACCTTCTGGTAACCTCTCTGGGACAAGTAGGCCCCTCCTGCCAAGTTCTGCGAGAGACAGACAGCCTCCATGCCATGCTTCATCCCTTTCGACAGAGCTGTGCCAGATGACATAAATGAGGGACAAGGCTTGAAAATGGAGATCTACAACCATGTATGACAATATGCGTTTGAACATAAAACAAGGCAATGGTCTAGAAAACAATCAAACCATCGTTTCAAACACCGACAAATATTCAACATTCGCACTTTTTTTATGCTACCCGTATTTCCCCAGTATTCAGCTTTTAGTTTTAACATAAAACTGTAAGACAAATTTAGAAAAAAAAACTGACAGATGAAAGAACAGGCAGCAGAAAGCGTGGCCTTCAGTGCAGCCCTAAGAGGGAAAAATATCACTCAAACGCCAATGATGGAGACCTCATGTGAACGACAAATACAGATCATATCTGCTTTTGGTGATGATTTTAAAACTTTGTAAAAACAGAAAAAAATTCTGAAAAGAAGTCCATACATATGGAGACAGGCTTTAAAGTTTACATCTGTCAGTGATCACAGAGATGATGTTTCTTCAAGAAATTGTGTGACACCAACAGAAACATTTGACTCTAAAGAACTGTGTCTGACCAGGGGACCCCAACGATGTAAATGTTACAACATGCCTCTACACACTGTAATGAACTTGTCTTTGAGAGACACCTATAATATACCTCCAGCTCTGAGTTAAAAAAAGATTAACCTTTTTAACGACCAATACACTATCAAAAATTAAGCCCCTATCATAGCAACTGAAACCTCTTCAGAAAATAAAGGCTATGACTCTGAGAGATGTCAAATACTAACAACAGGTGATTTGTACCTCATTGTCTGACCAGCAGTCTTATTTTTTTTTTCTGTTTTCTGTATCTGTTTATGATAAAGATGATGATCTCGATGGTGTCCACAATCCTCTATGAGGAATTCTATGAGGGGAGGCCCAAATGCAGGTAAAAATTACCACCACATGATATAGTGACCACCCTCTAAAGATCCCTCCCTCTGCGAAAAAAGTTGACGATAGGCGACTCCTATTTCAAACAAAGCAAGAACTCATCTCTAATGGCACTATTTTGCATCAATTGGCATCCCAAGTGTCAAAAAATAGTCTATCCCCCTCCCCTCAGACCCCTTTACTATATGCTTTGTGAGTTGCCCTACCCCCCCTTCTTTTGAAAATCTGCAGAGAAACCACTAGGCATCATGTGCAAAACTAACAACTGAAAAACCCTCTTGCTGATGGTGATAAATTTTACAAACAGGTGACTCCTGATCTCTCTGACGATGAAGATTTTATTTCTTTTTGATGGGGGGTTTCTTTTTATCTTCTTTCTCTACTACTATTTATGACGATAATGATGCACCCTAATTCTCGATGCACAAAATGACTTTGAAATCGTATGGCACCTTCCTAACCTCTGAATTATGCATTCTTCCCAAAGAGCTATTGTCAATGACAAATTCACCATTTCTACCGATTAAAGGTGTTTAATTTCTTGCTGTGATAAACTTTTACACCTTTGAATGGTAGCTTGAACATCTGCTCCCATTTATCACCATGACAACTAAAGATCGGTGCTTGAAAATGGTAAATCACAGTCATGGGGCAATCGAGAAGGAAACTAAATGGGGCACAAAATTTACCTGAACAATTCCAGAACGGATTCTACGACTTGGTCGGCCAGTTCTTGAGGTAGTCTGTTGGTGATCCGTCCGATGCTGTTGCAGATACAGAATGAAGGGGGTTAGGTGAATACACTTTCAACTCAAAACTTGTCAAAGACATCGGAAGCAAACTAAAGCAACATCAATAAACGTAAGAAAACTAAATGTAACTACATTTGCACTAGCCACATGTAGACATTTTTAAAAAGATACAAACATTAAGCTGTGATATGCTTGTAATTCCCACAGTCCTCATCCCATCTTGCTCCCAACCGCATCATCCCATCATTCAGTGTTTGATTCACATTCTTTCATCAATAACAACCAACCCCCCTCTTTAACTTCCATCCTAAACACAACAACAGTCATTCAGAGGGCCATACTTCTACCCCACATCATCTATTAGACTTCACACCGTGCTTTCACCAAATCCGTCAAAGTAGATAGTGTCATCTTGTACTTTGACACCGAACTTTCCTCATTCGATCGTTTCTTACGGCAGAAAACCAGCGGTGCCTCACGACCAGTAAACTGTAATTACAGCTATGCCCATCATCTACGCTTTTAAACCCTAAACGGCTGTTTGGTCCTGTGAAATTTGCAATGCTAATGAGAGAACCTGACGCAAATTTTCACCGGTCAATCCCAGTTGTGCCCCCCTTTATCGACGTCGTTAGCTCATTCAGATCGCCCATCTGGCGACGTAATATAGGGTTTCACCGATGCAATTACTTTCCCCCTCCAGAAGGATAAATTTTCCTTCCTGCTTTTACAAGAAATGCCTCGAGCATTTCCAAGGCCAATATCATAGACTATGAGGACCATTTATGTATCTATTTCTTCAAAATGAAATGCTTATAAGTGTCAGAGTAATATGACAGACATGTTTGCCATATGGTTTCGTTTGCCAGAATGTGAAAACGGCAGGATGTATGGGTGGACCAGTATACAATATGTCAGAGCCTATTGCAGGAGGAATTCCATGCACAGCTGGTCATCTACGTAGCAAACTCAGACCTCCCATTCACGTTCCCTCTGCAAAGTCCCCACCCACTCCCGTCCCATCCCCGATTTCCTACCTCTCTACCCATGCTGAAGTAAATACATTATTGGTTGGAACATGACACAGTTCAATTATTAGCAATACACAAAAGACGGATCAAAAGTTGCTTTTATGTTTGGAGAAAGGAGGGGGGTGTCCCTAATATTGAGAAAGATCAGAAGAGCCACCCACGAAGAATTATTCTTTTGAGTTTGAATAATGAGCCATTCATGTGGCAATTTATCTGGAAATCACTAATTACAAGTCAAATGCATGCAGTGACCAACAAAGCGGAAAGATAGCTGAAGCTCATTTGGTGCTTTCACTTTCTTCCAACAGCTGTTGTATTCAGCTAATTATTGATCACACATTTTGGAAATATAGGCTTCACAACCAAACAAAAACGATTTAAAATTCAAAATCCTATCTCTCACAGGCTTCTGGAAGGGGAAATTGAAATCAAACAAAAAGTCTTTTTAAGTTGTAATGAATGAAAACTTAACAACTGTTAATGATTAACAACTATGTTTAGATGAGAACATAAGTACAACCAATTTTTATTATTTTGTTTGTTTTCAGTTTTTTCCCAAAGCAGTTGTGCATATCTCCTGCTGAGTTAGGCATTGACATTTTAACCAGCAAATTTTTCGACACTGACAAATTCACATACGTCAGCTAATACTGAAAGTGATTCGAAAGGTAGTTGGGACAAATTCTTTATCAGGAGCATGGGTGTCAATCCCTAAGGGGGGGCCAAGGGGACACATCCCCCACACTTCGATAGGTTGCGGACATAATATCAAATTGTTTTGGGTCACTTTTTGAATGGTAGAGGGACACTATGACAAATATCGCCCCACACTTTTGGTGAGTGACTGATGTAATCGCTAGACTGATAAATGCTCATAAGGGAACTCTGCGTAAAGAATTTAGGTGTTCCTATACCAAGGTTTAAACTCATCGAAACATCCCAAATGCCAAAATTTTTTGTGCGCTTCGCTTTCAGGGCTTTTTTTGTTATATTACTGGACTAAAGAAGGTTATGGATTGACTGCCTTTCCTTGCCAGTCATGACTAAGTTACGATACTTGTTGTTTCTTTCTAAGCAGCTCAAAATTAATGAAGAACGTTACCCCAGTAAGTTCCCCCTCATCCATCCCCGTACTTTACATAGAGTAACAGTAATGTTTCAAATGGCAATTATCAAGCTGAAGAATTTTAAGTTTGTAAAGTAATGTCTTTACCTTGACTATTTTATAACTGCTTTCTTCTAAATTTACAGTTCTTAAAATTTAATTCCTTAAACATTATATTTTGAATAAAGAATTTCTAACCTAGGTGAATTTCATGTATTAGAATGAATCGTAGGTACACAGTACACTCAGTGCTGTCACGACCGGAGAAGTCACCCCCCCGAAAAAAACGTCAGATCGAGGACAGTCAGAAAATCTAAAATACCAGTTAAAATTCTTAATCTCAGCCTAGCACATTTTAAGATGTGAAAATATGCCAAATATTGCACCATATCATGAGGTTCAACCTGGTAATAAAAGAATTCTCACTAAATCTGAAATTTCGTTTGTATTCCTCATATTTCAGTCTGCGAGATACGGTAGTGAGTAAATCTGAAATGCCAGGTGGAATTATTCATATCTCAAGCTAGCACATATTTTTACTTCAAAAGAAGTCAAGTATTGCAAATAGATTGCATCTAAATTTACCTAGTAGGTAGGAATTTCTCAAAAGGGAATGGAGACACCTTAAACCTATAATGCTTAGAAAGCAAAAACTCTTGAATTTAACTTTTAAGAAAATTATGATTGCATAAATATTCAAGATAAGAGCAATCTAAATTATTACCATTTTGCCATAGAATGATGTTAGACATTAATGAGAAATTGTAGACATGAGAATCCCATTTCAAGGATTACCACGTGAAACCCAGGACACCAGGAAAGCGCCGTTTAAGATCATCCGGGGTGTGGGTTTATAGAAAAAACGATTGGGTAAATTCAGCTCCAACTCATGGTGGCGCTCTGCCCAGAAAACCCTGCATGCAGTGCGCGCAAAAGACTTTTCCCGTGACACCAGGTCCCCACTCCTGCTGAAACCCTGAACAGGCACTTCATATGTCATATTGATGACTTATAGGCAATGTGTGAGCCCAATCAATAGACCTTTGCAGTGCTATGGTAACTTCTGTTTATACTCTATTCATGTTGACTTTGTGCTAAAATGACCAAAGTTTTTTTTTGTTTGCAAATTTCGCTGAGGAGTTTGAACCACTCTCTGCGAGATGTTTCGATGGAAATTGCCACATATGTATTGCAATTTTTCATAGATTGTTTAGCAAATTATAGACATGATACCCCTCTTATACTGCTGGGTACATGCAGCCTAGAACACTCAAGGAGGTTTGAAAAACCCCAGCTTCTTATACACTTTGCGCCAACCGATGGTGTCGCTCCGCTTAGATAGCTATGCCACATGCTCTTAGTCCAGCCTCCATCCCTGGTTAAAAAAACCCTGGACATATGTGCTTGCAAACACTACACCCTGGTGGGCCCCCTCCCCATGTCAACCATCAAATTGATCATCTGTCTCATAATATGAAATGCACGACCAGTTTTGTCCTTTCAATACCATTCAAAGATACAGGAATCCTTCAGTCCAAAGCTCACAATTCTGCAAATGACCTCAGAGCTTAAGGGATTTCTATCCTGGTCACATTAATAGACATTACCCCACAGGAAAATCTATTGGACCTGTTAAATAAACCCAAAACCATCAAAACTTGCAGTGCATAGACCCTTGCCAGGGCAGCATTAATCATTCAAACTTCTCAGTTAGCCAAACATGTCCCCCCCATTCCAATTTGGACTTATGCCCCTGACCAGGAGAACAGGAAGTTGTGACTGAGACTTTACCAGGATAAGTATTTATGAGAAAAACTTTACCAAAATGATAAGTGGTTGAAAGGAAGACTTTACCAGAATAATAAGCAGTTGTAAGAAAGACTTTGCCACAATGATAAGTAGTTGTAAGAGAGGCTTTACAAGGAGGATAGATACTTGTGGGAAGTACAGAATCAACAAAGAAGTAGGATCAAAGATCACAGAAAGAGAATGATGCAGCTTTGGAATCTTTTATTCTACTCTGGTAATTTTTTTCCAACCCCTCTGTCCATTATTAGGCTCCAGATGGCTCCAAAAGTCCAGAGGGTACTTACCCTTTGGCGGTTGACCATCTGACCACAGTGTCTGTGTCCTTCAAACCGACCAGAAGTTGCTCTGCAGCAAACAAGAAAATGAAACAAAATATTCAGCCAATCATACAGTCACCACATCATACCCATGCGTCTCCTAAGGGATGGTAACCACATTAAAAGGTGAGAGTATATCTGCTCATCTTGTCATGTTGTATCATTAAGGACCGCTCTTCTTGAGATACAATTTAAACTAAAAAGTGTTTATGTTAGAAAAAGGTGGAAGGTCAGAACTCAAAATGAATATTAATTGCTGGCTTTTCATGAATATTCAATCAATGGAAAAGAGAAAGCGAAGACGTCATTTGCATCGTTTGGGTCACTCAAGGTGAAGTAAATGCTGCAATGTACTATGGTTCATGGCCCATACCAACAGCCTATAACAAGAGTGCCATATGAACATTACTTTTCACAACTTACAACAATGATTTTCTCCATTTCAAATCTAATTTGATCACCATGCAATGGACATCTTTCAGGCTTTTATATTATGGTGATTGCTTGGCATGCTCTTGGGCCACTTATATCACATCTGTATCAAGATATGATGAACCCTTCCCCCCCCCATTCCCCAGTCCTCCTTAATGAGTACCACAGCATCAATTAAGCAAACCAATGCATAAAAACCATACCAGAAACACTGGCTTTATTGTTGGATTTGTCACTTTTTAAGAACTACATCATATGAATGCAAGTACCTGAGGGGCTCAGAAGGAAGGGTCTTTCTCATTTGACTTATTTAATTGATGCACTATTAATTTAAAGTGCACAAATTTCTACATTACAGATGCTAAGGCAATGATACAACAAAATAAATGGGAATGTCAAGTACAATAACAGTGCATCTCTCTACTAAATGCTTCAAGCATGTTGAGAGAAGCACTTACAGATGTTTCCATGGCGAAAAGGTCGCCATTGCTATGAATCTGCATATCCCACACAAGTTTCACATCAAATTACATAAAAAACTCTGAAGTCTAATACTTTGTGTAGTCCAGTTTAAAATTTACATGAACCAAGTCTGGATGTTCAGCCAAAGGAAATGTACAAAGGGCTGTCATGACTGAACAAAATTATCCTTTGTAAACATATCCCACATCCAAACAAATCTCACCACCCCTTGGAGTTCATGGGGGCAGCAAGGCCCCACCTGAAGTTGGGAAAAAATTGTCAATATAATTTATACCTAGGAAAACAAAACATTTTACATGAAAATCAATGTCATGATTCCACAATTTTGTTGCACCAAAACGGATCAGAGGATATTAGTATTATTTTTTTTTCCAAGGGAAGCAAAATCCCCTTCTTTTAACCACCTGGGATACACGACCGCACCACCAGTTTGGATCCTCCAAAACAAATGATCTGGATCCACCAGTGAATATCCCCACTCCCACATATTAAAAGAAAAGCATTCCACATCAAAATCCATTCAGATAAAGTTATTTCCATGTCCAGCCTTCTTTTGAAGACTTTTTCTTTGTTTGTCATCATTTCTCTCTGGCAGACTCACCTATGATGTCCTCAACCTCCTCTGGTACATCATAGTCCTCCTCCTCATCTTCTTTGGCATCCTCAACTTTCACGGCAGTCACTTTGCTGCCCTCTGTTTTCAGATTCTCTGCTAATGACCGGCTCCCTCTCTTGTACCTGCAGGGAGGGGCACATCCGTGACAAGAAAAACAACGTTTTAGATGACCTTGAAAATACAACTATCAGATCAAATTTAACAGGGTCAATTTACAAACAATTGTTGCTCAATTGATATGCAATTTTGACTGCCAGACCGACACTCACCGCCATGCGGCCACCCTGGCCTTGAGGAATGTTAAACCAAGCCTCTGGGTCAGTTTGATGGCAAATTTTCTGATGTGGGTGTTTTTCAGCTCAAAGAGATTGAGTTCTATCATCTTGGCCAACAAAATTGGAGCTGGTAGAAGAAAAGAAAAACATAGACAAGTAAAGATCCTTAAAAAATAAAGATCCTTAAAAAATAAAATGACCCTAAAATAGATCTCGCCAAATTTTGACATCGATTCATATTCATCTACATATGCAGTCCCACTCTAATGACAGTAGTTCGATGGAAGTTAACTCTTTTGTTGTACCACCAATCCTATCACATCAACAAAAATCCAAACAACTCAGCTTGCCCCATGTCATGCACAGAATGTGGTTCTTAGCCTTAAGTAAAATAAAAAGACCATGACATCAAATGCCAACAGACCAGGCAATGGCATTAAAAGTGGTATGTATTTTCTCACTACTTTGAAATGCAGAAACTTAACTTTGTCCGGAAAAATTGCAGAGACTCCAAACTATCCTCACCTATACAATAGCCCAACCCCTTAAAGAAAAAAGTCATTTTTTGTTCTTCAATTTTCTTACCATATTCTACCAAGTCTTCTCTTTTACCATGTTTAAACAACTGGGCCTAAAAAGTAAAAGAAAAATAGTGAACGTAAAAAAGAAAGATTTTTGAAAAACTGATAGGAAGATAATTAAAAAAAAAACATAATTTTGATACTAAAGAAAAATTTCCATGATTATCTTATTTTATCAGCACCTCCAAGGGTTCCATCCACAAATAAATGCAAAAAGAGAATTTTTGCAAAATACACCATAGACCTAGCCATTGTCCATCCTGTCCTGTAAGGTTAAAAATCACAAAATATGTCAATCTGATAACAAACATTTGTTCACGACACTGCTGATGCATTCCTGAAGTCCCCCCCAACTTCTTCTGCTTTCTCATTGTCAAGCATATAAAACGATAAAATTGGTGATAGTGAACAGAGATAATGGCTTGATGGCTTTTCAACGTTTTGAAAAACTTACACATATACAATCAATAAAAACATAATTTTGTAAAAGAATAT
Organism: Stichopus horrens; assembly: GCA_009801055.1. NCBI lineage: Eukaryota > Metazoa > Echinodermata > Holothuroidea > Aspidochirotida > Stichopodidae > Stichopus > Stichopus horrens. The sequence goes on from VJOZ01029902.1 coordinate 10,055, forward strand.
TATCAAGGAGGACAAAATGTCTTTCATTTACCTTAATTTCTGAGCAACTCTAAAGGCTCCATCACAATAAAATGTAAAAGGAGATATTGCAAACATACTGAATGGAACTGGTCAATTTTCATCATATATCTTTACATGAGTTTAAATTCACAAAATATGTCAGCTTGATGACACGCAATTGCTGACAACACTAATTGCGCATTCCTCACACATCGCCTACTTCTGCTTCTCATTGTTAAACAGTTACTAAGCTAACAAAATACAATAGCAATAGTGCAAAGAGATGAAAGCTGTATGGCTCAGTTGGTGGTGAACAGTAAAATTTGTGAGAGGTTGTTCTTGCTGAGATATCAATTTCTGGTCAGTAAATGAGTCCTTTTGTCATTTTTTTCATCTTGATTCCTTTTGCCAACATCAACATTCTAAATGCCATAGATCACCTTAATGTGACAACATTGTAATCACATGCTGACGAATATTATGCGGAATGAAGTAGCCAAACAGAGATGAAAGGGATGGTAACATGAACACATTTGTCTCGTTTGCTTTTACCTATTAAAGTGCATTTGAATGGTCTCCGTTTTTGCTATTTCTTCAATACAATAACACTTGTAGTTCTTACTGTTAAAGCAACTACATTGCACGTTCTGTCTCAATCATTTACAACTGCTTTGCCAGATGGAAATGGAAAAATCTCCAGTTTAGTATCTTACCAAAGCCATCATCACACCAGAGAGAGCCGTTGTACCTGGCATTGTTTCCACTGTGGAGAACCAAAAAAAGAACCATCACACAAGATGAAAAAAAGCAGAATGCACAAATGCATTGTAGTTTTCATGATCTGATTATGAATCTAACATTATAGCATCAGGATGTATAACAAGCTACATACAGTAGATGATTTATATGAAATACGAAATCTGTACAAGCTTCCTTCCTTGAGATCATGTGGTCCACAAGGTTTTCACAATTTGACCCTTGTTGAACATGAATGAGCTTGGACCTCCGCTAAAAACCAAAGATAATACACACCTGCATAATGAATATGATATCTGTCAAAGCTTGCCTTCTTGAGACAAGAAGTTCACAAGAATTCCATAATATGACCCAGTTGACCTCAAATGCCCTTTGACTTTCACCCCAAGACAATGGAATTCTTGTACACTCAATGAGATACACCCCAGGGCATTTGCATATTCATTTTATAAGTAGTTTTAGATACATATTTATCTTATAACCTGCCATTTTTAGTTTTTTGACATGTTTTATGTGTTTCTATGTGATTTTTCATTGTTTCTCTTATGTTTTATGTTTTATGAGATGAAATGGCACCAAATTCCTTTTATGGTCAATAAAGATTCTTATATCTT
>VJOZ01029903.1:0-10742 GCA_009801055.1 Stichopus horrens
AAAGTTAAATACCTTCCTTGTAAGGCCTTATCATTCATGGTACCGTATCGAAGGTCTTATTTGTACTTTGCAAGTTTACGTTCGGAGTGTCTCAATCCTTTCTCGTAATTCTTCTTGTTTGAACTAGGGTAGAAGTGACGTCATTGACCTTCTTTCTTATAATGTACTGTGTTGTACTTACTAGGGACATTTTTAATGCTATACGTGTTACCGCACACACGAAGACAAAACAAACACCTTTAATTGACTCATACATCCAAACAAAGTAGACTTGTCAAGTTCTGCAACTCAGTTCACTCTGAAATTAAAAAAAGGTGTTGATGCAATACCATATAAGTGACAAACTGAGTGAGTGCAATACCATATAAGTGACAAATTGCGTTCAACAAACAGGTTCTTACGATAATATAATTCTTTTTCTTTATTTAATTTTTCTCTTCCCTTCTACACACAAACTTCTTTTCTCTTTCGTTATCTGCACCTGAATATCAGAAACACATTAACGCATTTGCAGTCAACAGCTGGAAGTGATTTCCTCTGCATCAACTTGAAAGTAGGTTAAGAAAAATGTATGTTACCGCTTGGGAAAGCAATTTTCTCACCTCTTAGACCGACTGACGTAGAAACGTTCATCCGGTAGATTAAAATTAACCATGGCGTTCTTTCTGGGTCAAGTGTTGGCACTACAGGAATGGCTTCGAGTGACGAGCTGGCCCGTAAATGTAATCTCGCATTACGATAACCCGCCGTCATTGTGATTTAGACTTTCTTATTAGATTGCTACACAAATGTAATGAATTAACCTTGAGAAATTTAACCCAGCGTATTATTTGTCAAATAATTGAGACAGTTGGCAAGTTCTGTTTAATGCGTTTTGAAACTAACGAGGCAGAGGAAACGATCCGTGCAACCTCGAATTATCACGTTGCCAGTGAACCAATGTACTTGTTGCATTTTTCTTTAAGCATGCAGAAATATCTCTGAAAACAACTATACATTGTTGGAATACCCACTTGACCTAGAAAAACAAAAGGACACGTTTGCACGTTAGTTAGTAAACCTCATTATTCCTGAATTCTTCCAATTAATATTTCGTTGAGTCAGTGGCAAAACATGGGACCTAAAGGTTTTCTCTTAATATTTATTCACGTAAAGAGAGAGGGGTAATATTTCGAGAAAAAAAAATTGATGTGTATATTTGACCGATGTAACAGTCCATATCACAACAAGCATCAGCCTGTACCCAGCTGTATGCAAGGAAAGAAGTAATTTTCCTTCCCACCAAACTTTTGAGTTGGGATTCAGTTTCATGTAAGCCAAGCGTCGCAACAGTTGCAAATCGATATTTTCACCGGTGCTATTTGAAACCTTGAATTCTTCTTTTGAATTGCTTGAAGGCCCAAAGACATCCTTGCACGTAACCGCTACGTATTGTCACGGAATGTCAACAGAAAAGAAATGCAAGCGAATGTATAACCAAGTGGAAGGTAAATGAAATGGGAGGGTTGCTTTTAGTTTATTTAATTTCCCGTTCTGACAAAAGTATAAACTATAACTTGATTAAAATGATTACAACGTTCAATTAACTTTGTTTTGACAACAAGAATTAATGAAATGGACCCTGCAAAGTTGTCACCTGGACTGAAGTTTCCAGCTGTAGATTCGTAGTAATGGTACTTTAGCTAGGCTAGTAGCAAGGGAAGATGGTCGAGGTGCTTGGAGAGAACGCGAGAGGAAAAGCGGGAGCCGGAAGGCAACAGACGGGAGACGGAGAGTAATCAGAGGCGGAGAAAAAGTAGTCTGTAATCAGTAACCGTTGGTTACTTAGGTTTCGAAGAACAGGGTCAAAAACAAGCGACAAAGTACTACAACACTTACAGATGGCTCGGTTTCAGACCGGTGAATATGCCTCTTCCATATATCAGACCGTTACATAAAGTGAAAACATGAACTGTCCACTTTAATAGACAATGACGACGATACTTGTATTGATATGTATGTCAGTATACCGATAAGTCACAGGCTATCAGTATAGGGTCTAATGCCTTATCAGATCTAGATTAAAATCGTCTCGTCACTATTCAAAGAAGGTTAATAAGTACCAAATATTGATGCTACAATATCGTGTACAATTTTCCCAAAAATTCTCGCTTTGTCAAGTTCTATTCAATGACATAATGTTGACTTTAGTAGCAGAATCTTCTAAGACTCGGCAGTCGATGTCGCTAGATATCCCACGCATAGGGAGTGAGACAAATGCAGACATACCATGGAAGGCGGTAGAATCATCCGGAACGTACTGAAAGACACAATTTTACTATGGGATGCCGAATAGTAATTTCTAGAATAGGCTGTATGCATTACTTAAACACAATGTAGTACAAGGAGCTGCGCAATCTTTGCAACAGGTATTCAATAATGATACGGTAAAAGGTTGAAATATGCAGACTTATGTAAGCATCACGGCATATGTTGAACATGTGCGAATTGAAATGGATTTACTGCTAACCTGTTTCACATTAAACATTAATTAGAAAATCTGCTTATCGGTGTTTCACATAAATGTAATAATTGCAAAAGGGCAACAAAAATGTAAAAAAAAGGGCAAAGGGGGGCTGGATTGTCGCTGACCCATATTTTAGCTAATAAAATATTGAGCCTGTATGCTTTAAATTCCTTTTCAAATTATAACAATGCAATTTGTTGAAGGTTCCTTTTAGTGGGAGTCCTGGGCCCTTGTCCAGCTGGACAGTGCTTAACTCCGGCCTATGCGTGTTCTCTTAGAAGTTAATACTATGGCCGTGACCGATAAATCTTATACATTGTGATTGCCACTCTTTAGTAGTCCTTAACTTTTTCTGTGTTAATGCTCAATAAACACACAAGTTGTACTAGTCTAGCACAATTGCTATTCGGTTGGTCATATGCTTCCTCAACTACTCTTGATTTCCTAGAAACCTATAAATTTCTTAAACTTGAGAAAATCACTTAAACACTAAAATCAGTTTAAATGCAATGACTTGACGAACAAATGTAAAAAAACTATCATTTTATTGGAGTAACAAGCATAAGATTTAGGCCTAAAAGAAGCTATTTATGTTTTGAAAAAGTATTCCTGATCGAAATAAATCCAGCTTTACCTCATTCGACAGTCTCATAGCGTAACTAAATTACTCATTTCAATGTACATGACTGCTGACGGTCATCAACGAGTTGAAAAAAGTAACTGAACCGCGGGACGTATTAATCAGTGAACAAGGATAAGACTTAAAACCGGACATGCTGTTACTCCTGAGTTTTCAAAAGCACACCAAAGTACAGGCTATGCTTTTAACAGTTGTAAAAAGCTATACCATACCTAGATCTGCTTGTCCAAAATAGCCTACTTTCCAAAAGAGTTATAGGAGTTTCGTAGTAGGTTACTTTCAGTGCCGCACGACCCGGGCCTTTTTTTATTTGAAAGGGTAAAAAGTCCATTCCATGTACTTTTCTACGATTCACAACGGACCAGCTTCAACTTTCCTACTGCATGTAAAATTGTGATGATTTTGGAATCGTGATAAAAGCACTCCAGAGACTATGTANNATCAAATCTAGGTCTAGTGAAAAGGTGACCTTGATACCTTTGGGTGAGTTATCATGCACAGATTTTATCCAGTAAATTAAGATAAACAAATTAAGATTAACAGAGATATAGCTTAGCCACAACAGTCTAATGCCAGTGCAAGGTTTTAAGTAAACAAAAATGTACAAAACTGTGGCGCTGGCAAAAACGAAATCAATTGGATTGAAATGTACTTTTTATACATCTTGTAAAAACGTTGTAGAAAGTCCCTAAGTTATTGCCCGAATTTTTTCTGACATTATGATCGAATTTTGTGTGTCGGAAAGAAACTTNGGGGGGGGGGGGGACTGGGCCTACTACCTTCGTGTGCCTATGGATATGCATGTGCCCAGCCTGTGATGGCCACAAGGTTACATTATTTGGTGGAATATTGAAAAGAATGAAGGCCATGAATCCCATAGTCAGTTGTCGATAACCATTATCGACTTAAATTCTCGTTAATCAGTTTGCTCCAAGTTATGTCAATGTCAACGTGGTCGTCAGAAGGAAATTTATAGAGATCATCTCAGGCAGGAGGCGGAGGAGAGGGGAGATGAAAGTGATGATCACAATATTGGAGCTTTTTTGTGACTTGAGAGACTGACGTCATGTTGAGCACTATAGTCGGGGGGACACGGTCATGGTCGAATACCCTAAATGTGTAAAAAATGTAAGATAAGCCAAAACATGAAGTGTTTCTGAGTAAAACGATAGTCTACTGTAGATTACACATTCGCTCCCAATGTATACATCAGCCCTACCTACCCACATAAGTCTACCGTGATTCCCAACCGTCTCGAAACATTCATTAAATTTTCTCATACCTATCCGGAACACAGTCCTCTTTTGTACTCTAAATGAGGGGGCTGACCAAAATGTGGGGGCTCGTTGCCCCCCCCCAATCCTCTCCTACTTCTCAACAAACTCTCGGACTTCCTGAAATCTTTTCTTTATGATAGCCAACAAAACTTTGTAGTGGTAGCTCGGTTGTTTCGTATTTGATAAGCCATGGGAGGACAACAGTAGTGGAAACTTAAGAAATGACCCGACGAAGGGAGGGAAGGGGTTTTATGACAAGGATGTTATTCGAATTGCCGGAGGTGTGGGAGGAGGTTGACTGACGTTGTTATTGGTGTTGTAACTAGTTCCAGGAAAATAACAACATGTACGCACTTTGTCCTTCCATTGTTTTTCGTTTACAATATATTAATCTTTTCCAATATGATGGGGATGTTGAGTCGAGGGAGGGGTACATTTGTAGCATTAGAGTAAACAAAATCTTAAAACATCAAACTTATGTATGTATCCTTAGTATAAGCGACGCCACAAACCCGATGATAATACATTTAGATATATGTCACATATGTGTCTGTTGGTGCATGTGTGTTATACCTCATTACTAATCTCATATAGAATGTCTTATTACTAAACCATTATTGTTATTGTCTCTTACTGAGTATTTTTATTGGTTCGATTGTTACGTATTATATCGTGTTGTTATAAAGTATGAATTAGCCGGGTGTGTACTTCATAGTTTTCTGTGGTAAGCTATAGCTGATCCGTGAACATGGCGATGTGATTGAAAAGACTGGTTACTTTAGCTGATACCAGGTGGTATTCTTGACGCTTTTGGTATGACATGAGTCAGTTCACGCACTAAACAAGCCGGAAATTTACTGTGCTGTATTTATACCGTCAATGACCAGAAACCGACCAACTCCAGTTTCAATTTACCTGTTATCTAAGAATATGAATGGCGGTCATTTGGAAAATATGGACTCAATTGTTGTTACACGAGCAACATGTGTTGAAAATATAATGATCAGTCTATAACCCAGTCCCAAAAATATTACGTTTTGTATGGCTGAGGAGACAGTTCACACAAAGAGATAAACTAAGTGAAGCAACGAGCAGCTGTGGTAGACCTTGTAAAATGGCTGCCATTGCTGTCATTGGACAAAATTTATCCTTAAAACCAAAAGTTTCCCTGAGGTCATACTCTTAACTGTGAGCCAACTTCCAAGCGTGCACCATGAAACGTACAATTCTGTACTTAATAGCGCCCTAGTTGCAATTACAAAATTGGTTGATCGGCGATTACCGTAAAGGTGGTTGAACGAGATTTCCATCACAAAAGTGATGGTTACGGGTTACAAAAGTGGTGATATCAAAAATTGCAAAAGTGGGAGAAGCATAACAAACCGGTGGTTTTATTGCAAAAGTGTTCAAAAACACACACCCACACACGCACACACAAACACACCTGAAAAATCGTATCTTTATATGTGGGTTGCAAAAGATCTGTTTAGTCCTTATTGTTTTCAAGATTCATTTTGTTTTTCACGTTTTATCGTAAATATTTTGCATATTTAAGCTTATATTGAATGACTTCCTTAAAAGGGAAAAGATGATTCGTAAATCTGCATTTTCTCATTTTGCCAAAGATAAAAACAAAATATATAGAAAACTCATGACAGACGACACTGTTGTTGTACAGTGTTTTTTTCAATGAATTATGTAGATATGTTTAAAGCTAAAAATCACAAGTTCGACTCGTAGTCTTTTAATTGTTGTAGTCTATGTTTATGTTGTACTCTTGATAAGCTAAAAATTTAGAATAAAGTTGATGTAAGTTTTCCAGGTTCTGCCTACAATCCTCTCTCTGCCTTTCCTCTCCTATCTAATTTCGTTAATTGAGATTCTCCAAAAGACTTGTCTCGCCTTAGAACAATCTTTGATATTTTTTTTTCATTAACTTGCTATGTGCTACAAGGACATTTTAATTGTCGTTATATCCCGAAGCCTCAAATTTCTTGTCAAGCGCCATTTCTTAAAACATTAAGTGTTTTACAAGTGTGACAGAATTAGCCGCAGAGGTGAACCCTTGTCGTTCTTTACGTAAAACGTGACTGTACAAACTTAGGGGTAGCTCTTTATGGAGTTTTAGGGGTAACTGTTTCTTCTGAGTTAAAGGACATACACGAGTTATATTTGACTTTTTTTTTCAGTGTAAATTTTGATCTTTTACTTTCTGTCAAGGGAGGCCACGTAAGAAAAGTGCTCCTAGAGCTGTTTGTTCCCTTGATTGAGGGAGTCGAGCTGTTACGTATGTTCTCATAATTGTGACATACAGATATAAGGTCCATGTAGGATTAATTTAAATTATGTTTACGGATATTTGTAAAATCTAATTTTATTTCTTCCAGCCGACGCTTTAGACCAGTAAATATTACGCACGTAATTTTGCAGCTCCATGAAAACTCTCTGCCGTTGGATGTGGCCTTCAAGTTTCATAACATTTGCTTTCGATATCTGTTTATATCGCTCTATGTCAACAAGACCCCACCCTTATTTCCCTGTTNNACCTTTTGTTTGTCAGCCTGGGGTGGGAATGCAACTGCCTATGACTTGAAAAAACTTAATAGAGTAATTATGAAAGCTAAGAAAGTGTGCCAGTCAGAGGTTTCAGCTTCAATTGAAGAGCTGCTTGAAAGAGTAACTGGTAGGAAAATTGAATCGTTAATGCTGTCTAATCATCATCCCCTGAGTAATAAAGTCGAATTTAGTAAACGTACAGGTAGGGCAATTGTTATCAAATGTAGGACGGAAAGATACAGAAGATCGTTTTTACCACGGGTTACATTAAGTCTTGCCAACAGTTTTATAAGGCAGTGAGGGCATATTCATTTTATAAGTAGTTATAGATAAATATTTATCTTATAACCTGCCATTTATATTTTTTTGACATCTTTTATGTGTTTCTATGTGATTTTTCATTGTTTCTCTTATGTTTTATGAGATGAAATGGCACCAAATTCCTTTTATGGTCAATAAAGATTCTTATATCTTATATCTTATACAATAGGAAATAACTTTAACAGTAACTTTTCGTTTTTTTTTTTACTTCACAACGAAAGGTCTCACAAACGATATTATTAAGAGAATATGTGAAGAGAGGGGGGGGGACGAAGGTGAAGAAGAAAAAGTTCTTAGCAATCCCATACCGTGACGAGTCAGGCTTCAAATTTCCTCCAAAGCATTGTAGCCGACATGTTCTATATGACAGATAATAAATTTAATATCATCGGAAGTCAAATTGACCTGCTCGAGTTGCGGTCTCATAAAGGATGTATGTTATACAAAGTCTTAATAACTTCATGCATAAACTATAAGTATTCATGTCATAACGTCCATTACGTTTCAGTGCGAGCCTTAACGACTCCTTGATATAATACGTAAATACATATAAGTGAGCCTCTCTTTTATCTGTAGGGGATGTCAAAAATATAATCGAAGAGAACACTGACCCCGGCGTAGATGACTATATAGCTTACAAAACCCATCTCGGGCCTTAAAACCTTAAACGGAGTTCGTTTTTTTCAAATTACAATGATAAATCTTTGAATATATTGTTCTTGTGAATCTCGTATCTCATATCTAAAGAAAATACTTCAAAAAAATATTATAATTCAGACATGTTCTTTTTGTGTTGTATATTTGTCGTTATTTTGCTTAATTGTTCATTTGTTTATTTTTCTTTCTTTTGTTTTCTTTTTGTTTCATTCTGTTTTGTTTGGCTTTGTTTTGTTTGCTGTAATTTGTTTTTATGTCTTCTTCTCTTTTTTGTTAATTTTTTTTTGTTAAGATACATTTATCGCTTAGTTTGTTTTTCGCTAGTTTTAATGTTGTCTGATTTGTTTGTTGTTGTTTTTAGTTGTTGTTGCTTATTTTCGTTTATAAGGTCGTCATTTTTAAATACTTCAAGACGGGATAAAGGTCGTTCGCCGACTCGTATTCCCAGGATGACCTCAATTCCAGCTTAATCATTTTGTATCCGCCACCAGGGCAGTAGATGTTTCGGTACATGACTGATCAAATTTGAACCCGTAACTAACTGCCGAGTCAGGAATTTTAATAGCAATAGACTCACTCTTTGTTATACATTTCTTTCTTATACCTTCATGGACTGAGTGGCGCGTTTTATTTGTATACAAACCTCGTATACATTTTTCAGCCGTGGATGACGTTTGCAGAGACCACACTTGGGTTTCACCCGTGTGAAAGAATCAATTAAAATTATTCAGAATAGTAGAGAATTAAGGACCTCGTGGACGTTAACAATGTCATAATTACATCAACTTGGAAATCGCGCCATTCAGTAGGTTATTTTCAAATGTTTGAAGGAGGATCACGGAGCTTTATGTGCGCCATTTTGAGTTCAATACATGCCCATCATTCCGGATCGTTGAGTAGCCATGAAGACGGAGTAAAGACAAGGTAACGTTTGCAAATCCGGTCACTTCTAGGTCACCGCTGAATGCAGGGCATCATGTGACTCTAAGATCCCACGAGGGCCTCTATGCTCGAGGTCGAAAATGTTATTTTGTCTTTTACTTTTAGGCCTACCGACTAACAACGTAAACAAAAGCACCGGACTGAAAATACTCGCCAAAATAATCAATAAGAGTGCTTCAAAAAAAAAAAGGAAAAAAAGACTTGAGAAAAAATCAAACAAGGACCATGACCAACGGGCGATCATTTCAAAATAGTTTTTTTGCTAATTATCATTTCTAGCCAAATCAAACTTATTTGCTAAACTTGAAATAGATGCGGACAGAGAACAGAGAGCGAACGAGAAAAGATGTGGGGATCTGGAGGGGTGGCGCAGGGAAAATGAGGAGGACGCAAGCTTCATGTCAGTGTTGAGCGAAAACAATTCGTTGATAGTGGAAACTGTCTATTTCGGCGACCTTCCTTTGACGCTCAGTAAACTAAACGAGATTTAATCAACTAATTGCCTTGAGTTATTCACATTTCACAGTTAAACAAAAACAAAAAGCACTTACTACCAGGCACCTTAAGAAAATTAGAGCAAAATCAACTGTGTTAGGTACTTAGTGTGAGTGAAGTACAATTAGGCAACTACTCTATAAAAGTCCAGCTGTTGAGACTGGCATCCCTTGGATATCTCTTGGTGAGTTTATAATTATTCCGAGGTGGGAAAGAAGTGGTCAGAGAGGGCAAAAGGAGTTCATACTTTGAGTGAAGTTGGACTTTGAACCTTTTGTCATGAGAGATGTTTGATGTTGGGTCCTTTACACGAACAAATTATCTGTTATGACTGTAAGTGTTGTCTCCGTGTATTTCAGCTATTCATCTTGATCTCCTCCCAAATGCTTTTTTTTTCTTACTCGGGTGGTCGGGGGACGTGTTTAAAATTCCCATGCACAAATCCATAATTTGAGAAACCGCACTTAAATTAGTTAATTCCACTGTCATTATTTTAATCAACATTGACCATTTTGTCATCGTGTAGTTTTCAAACTCGAAATGTTACCCATATATGTTTCTACATCTCTATGTGTTCCGATATTCCTATGTTCCCACAAAACTCCAACAAAATACATTTGTTTTCTGTCGGAAGATAGTGACGTCGGAATGTAGAGAGGTCGAAATAAAGGGTTTTCAAATTACAGACACTTCTGAATACAACTGAGGCTGTTGAAACACAGAAACATCGAAGAGTTGGTTACGTCGAAACTTAGAGGCGTCGGAACAAAGAAATGTCCCCGTTTCGCTTTGCAGTCCCAATTTATGCTTTATTGTCGCAACTTATTGGGTATTTTAGGTTTAAAGTCACACCATTGTAACTTTCTGTCTCTTTAGATAAGAAAACAAACTGGAAAGCTTAGGTGTTAAGATTGTTAGAAAACGTCTGAGGAACAAATGTGTTTGAAGGTCTCAATAAGAAACTTCAAGATACTTTGGAGGTGATTTTGAGCTCACTTTTCATCGCATTCAGCTATCTTAAGTGCAGATTACCCCAAAATTATACATAGATGTATATCATCTTGATCAACATTCTCTTAAAGGTCTAGTGACGTGAAAATGACATTTTGAGGTAATGGGTGCATTAGGNNTTAAAAAGATAAGAAGTGGTCCCTGCTTTATTTACTTGGAAAAATCATCAAACTCTTGCACACCACTTCTCATCTCTCTTTAAAATATTGTTCATGATGTAACTGAATATAAGTACTGCATAAGCAACGTATTATACAGCAAAACTAAGCAATTCAACAACAAAAATGATATAAACTGATAAATTACTTTAAAGGTTGTGTGACATGCTTCTAGAAAG
>VJOZ01029940.1:0-10355 GCA_009801055.1 Stichopus horrens
CATATTCATTACGCAGGCGGTTATAGTAAGAACCGTTAATTTTCAAATGTGATTTCTGTTTTTTACTGTTTTTATGCCAATTCCGTTGCTTTTCGAAGTAGTTACTGTCATTTTCCTTCATTGAAAGACATAGTCCGTTTATGTACAACCTCGCGCGTACATTTAAAAATAAAGAAAAAATTAAAATCAAACATGATCTTATCTTTTTGGTTTTTCAGTACACACGCAATCACATTAAACTGTAAAAATTCTAAATTTAGGCAAAAATTATCCCTGAGTGTTTTAAGAATTTGTTTTTCTCCATAGCAGGAAGTTGCTATTTTGTAAAATAGCAACTCCCTGTCCATAGTAATGTACAGCATTCCACAATGTATACATTGAACTAAATAAACTTTAAACTCTGAACTCAGAGAATAAGGACGAAGCAAAGAAAAACAAGGATGCAAGGGTCTGCAAAATTCAGGCCTCCAAACCTTTTTTTTTCCCTTCATGTACTGTCTACGTTTGTTCATGGTTTTGTGACTTTTTGAAGAAAAATAAACCGATCGGCTGACACGACATCAGGTGCCTTTCTATTTGTAGTATTGCGTCGTTGACTGTAACAGATTAAATCCAACTGCCTGTTTGGATACAGCTGAGGGTTTGTTTGTACAACAGTTTGAAAGTTTAATCAGCCAAAGAACCCAAGGAAACATTCTCGCATCATTTGAGAGTCTTGAGGTTGAAAATAATCACAAAGAATTTTACAGGAGATGTTGATGCCGTTAGCCGCTCAAAATTAAGAGACTTCCACCTTGCCTGCCACCTGTATGTAGGTCCTCTCCATCCGGTCAGTCACTTCTCGTACGTAGCATTCCAAAATGTAGGAACTTCAAGCATGTGTCATTCGTGGGTGTACCCTTTGATTTCTGTCGAACACGTTATTGTTAGTTCATCGTTACAAACACACATGCTCAGAAGGAAAACAAGTGGTGGGTATAAATGAGACTATCGCTCCTACAGATACTGTTGAAGCCTTCATTCATGCAAACCTTCAGAACTTACCGAAAACTGAACCAAATAGCTTCCTTTTTTTATTAGATTATTGTTCTGTGTATGGTGGTTAAGTTTTATGTTAGCAGGATTAACAAACTTCTTGGAGAGAGCTTCCAAAGAAAGACGTGTGCACTGATGCAATTGTCAGTGATATTACTTCTTCTTGGTTCCGTGCATCAGCAAAGGAACTGACTGTATACAGTCAGGTTGGCATGTGTGTGTTAGTCTCTTTGACACTTGCTTGGATATGCTCTGACTCAATAAGGGAAAGATTGTTGAAAGTCAAACACCATACGGTACACAGATGTGCACTGTTGTTTTTTGGTGGAGGTCAAAGGTCATCTGGGGGCACTGGGGACAAAACTTAATACTTGGTAGATGGATGCATTACAGTGAGAAGATAAATTTGATTTGTTTTGGTGGAGGTCATGTCAGAGGCAAAGATAAGGGGATCTATTTTAGCCCTAAACTGTAATATCATTGCACTCTTGGACTACCATACTACTTTTGAGTATTGCTATGTTGTGTGCAGTGTAATCAGTCGGACACTGTTGGACACTGATAACCAATTTCTCCCCCTCTCTCATGCTATGGATGCTTATACACTCCATTATTGTAATGACTGACTTTGCTTTAGTGTGACAACAATTGGGGGCTTCTATATAGTTGTACAGAATAAAAGGTAAATCAACATTTGTGACTTATACTAACTACCCTGAAAGAGCTGTACTGTGATGAGGCTTTCAGCTCTTTATGTATTGACCTTATCTGTTAACGATTGGTATGAATTGCTCTCTCTAGAACAAAGTTTGATGCATTTTTTTTAAACTTTTGGACAATGATCCATGAATTATCAGCCCTTCTTTGTGAGTGTGCAATATGTTCATGTGAGAGGTCACGTGTGAGCCATGGGTGACCCAAAGGGCCCAATGTTTGAAAGTTTACCAATTGCATCTCATCAGATTTTACAATTTAGTTGAGGTTGTATCACATTGCGATTATGATCGTGGTGCCTCAGACGTCACCAATATTTTCGGGTCCAATGTCTAAATGGACCATTTTATGAAATCATGCAAAATGCAAACTTCTACTTATTGTATGGTGTTAAGTCGAAGTTGCATCACATGACAACCAAGGTAGTGGCAGTTGGTTGTTCTGGAGTATTCGGTCCAAGATTAGAAATGGGCCATGTTATGACATATGCAAAATGCTTCTCCTACAGATTGTATGGTTTACGTTACGGTTGCATCACATATGGTAGTTCTCTTCAGATGGTTGATATGTTTGAATCCAAGGGCCCATGGTACTTAGTTCAAGTTGGTTGACATTGTTTTGAAACGATAATATGTAGTGGTACCTTTGGTATATAGAAATATACTTGTGGAAGGTCCCTGTGGCCATTTTATGAAATCATGCAAAATACTGACTCTCTTACAGATTGTATGCAACACTGTTAATGTTTGGTTGCTTTATTCCTATGGAAGTGGTTCCATCTGGGTGTTCGTCGTGTTTGGGGTCCAGTGTCCAAAATGGGCCTTATGGGGCCAATTTATAAAATCATGAATATATGTTTCTTGTTCTACATATTTTAGGTTGCAAATGTAGAAGGTCTGTCACATTAGCACTAGGGTAACTATTGGTTATTCACAATGGTCCAAAACTGGCCTTATGAGCTTATTGCACAAAATAATGCAAAACACTCTCATAGTTTACATTACTGTACGTTTGCTCAAGGAACCCACAGTGTCTTTGGGCACTTGGTCCTTAGAAATCTGTCCATTTTGTCCTTTATACAACATCCTACTATTTTGACTTGCCACAACTCGAAAAGAAGGCAAAGAAAGAAAAAGAAGGAGAGCAATAGTGATTTTTATTCTTCAAAAAATAACGAGAGGGGTGGGAAGAAATAGGGGATGTTGGTCAAGTTTCTGATTACGGAAAACTTGAAACATATAACACGCTTCACCACTGGTGTTTAGATATTGATGAAAACTATACTCCTCACTGCTGGCACCCCCACTCAACAAGCTTTCTCATGGTCAGACACTTCAGGTTAGATAAACATTAGCTTATTTCTTTCATCCTATGAAAAAAAAATTACTGTAATTGAGTTACCATTTGAATCTTCAATTTTTCTACTCTTGACAAATAGTATTATAATCAAATGCAACATGCAGGTCTGGACTACATTGGTGAACTGCAAAGTGACTTCTCTACAAATAAGGGAAGGCAACTCAACAATAGTCTATGTTTGAAAATGAGATGTTCGTTGGATGCCAACCAAAGCATTGTGTTAACGTTTGTGAGTCATCATTTGAAGAAATGTTCTATTCACAGTGCGAAATCCCCTCACCTCATATAACCTATGCATTACCATATTGACTATGGTCTAGCATCTAGAAATTATGTGTGCGTGTGCGTATCTGGCCACCGTCCTTCCATAGTTGCCAGCGTTTCGGTCCGGCAGCAGTGGGTGTCCAACCAAAGCATTGTGTTGACATTTGTGAGTCATCAGTTAAACAAACGTCCTGTTTGAATTACATTTAACACTTTTACAGAGCTGTACTGTATTCATAATTTTAGAAGAGTTAGCTGTAATGAAGGAGGGAACTGTTGAACTAAATCTAACTTCTGTCTATCCTGTTTTGTTGCTGGCGTGAACCATAAGACAACATTTATTTTCTCATTAATTGTTCTCAGCTGACTGCTCTCGTATTCTCAAACCCCACAAAATTGTAAGAGGCGCAGAAAGATGAATGTATTTATCGCCGCTCGAGTGTTCCTCCAATGCTTTCAACTGAACCAAAAAGTGAAGCAGAATAGTAAGTATGTGTGGTGCAACTTCAACTTTTCAGAGAACGAAACCACTTGAAAAATCTAAGCACTTAAAAAACAAGCCAGTGCCCCAGGAATCTTCTCCCTATAGCGGGTCTGTTGAGGGTTCTCAAACCTTTGAAGTGTGTGTCCTTAAAGAAACTTTCCTCAAAATAAGAGGTCCAGTCATCCCTGTCTCAAGTGTTATTTACTTGTCTAGCGCCCCCATGTCATGGGTTGTCCAGCTCGCCACGGTTATCGAGCCAAGCAGTGTTCAGAGAGTTTCTTGACCTCCAAATGACCTTCTAATTTTCTCCTTGTTATAATTCCCCTGTAAGTCTTTACCGTTGCAGATTACTCTAATAAGCGGCTTAAGGCAGCCTCCATCATCGCTGTCGTCGCCACAGCTACTGCCGAGGCAGGTTACAATTGACAATGTACCCTCCCAAGCTGTTTTTTTCTTTCTTTATTCATTTTGCCCTCCGAGAGAGACTGAGAGAGACGAAAGAAGAGAGAGCCCGAGAGAGAAAATAGTCAAGAATTTGTGTCAGATTATTTGCTAGTCTCCTTTGTGGCATTTAGGCTGTCCTTGAATTTGGCATTGTATCCACAGCTTTAAAGCTTTCCCAGTTCGAACATTTATCTCTAGCCTGTTCTTGTTGCTTTGCCCTGAGGTAATTCCTACACAACATCATCACCAACAGCCTTCTGAGGCATTTCCGAGCCAGGGAATATTTATTGCTTGTTTTTTTTATTTCCTTTATTGAGGCTAAAAGAAAGTTAATTTATTTGGAGCCTTGATAATTTTTTTGCAAGTATAGGAGCCAGTCTATGATTTCCTACTTTTTTTCCCCTCCATATTTGATATTTTGAACATAGTGGAGCCAATCCGTAATGCTCGGCATTAACTGAAAAGTCTCGTGAATCGTACATTGCCCCGCGAAACATGATTTTTTTTTTCTTTGTGGTTGATTGAAGGGAGAAAACTGGTTGTAGAGAGTACCTATTGCTTTGTAAGTGAAAGTGATCAGGATCGGCTCACCTGTGAAGTCGTGCTTGCCTAGAAGTTCGGCAATGGAGGGCTCGGTTAAAATTGTCTCGTGCACAGCATCATGGGTATGCCTTAATCTCTTTGTGATGATGACCTACAGTAACTCTATTTGCCAATCAGCTGCAATGTGCTTTGAAAAGAAGGATGATGTCATGAAACAAATTTAATTTCCAGGATGTATCAGAAGTCATTTTGAACTACCTTCGTCGTCAGAGGAAGGTTGAAATCTGATATAAATCAAAAACAATGATATTTTGTTCCTCACTTTTTGTGCAAAATTTTTTTGGGTTATATTTTAAAGAAATTAGGTAGGCTTCATGTTAATGTTGTCTGCACTATTAAAGAAAAAGACAAAAATCCTCGAGTTCTCCGAGGTTTGCAAAAGAATGAAAAGGAAAAGAGAAAAATGAGAAATTGACCCAGCGTGATTGAAACTGTTTGGGCAGAAGAAACCAGACAATTTCCCCTCGTCTAGGAACTGACATAACCGTTTGTTAATTAGCCACAACAGGGTTCGGGTCGACCGTCAGGATGTCATGAACCAAATTTAATTTCCACGGCCAGCAGTAAAAATTTGTTATGAATGTGACCAGAGTCACTTCTAGCTGTCACCTCAGGAAATCCAGCCTGATAGGCTCTCCTCTCTCCTTCAATAGGTTCACATCCACGATGGCAAACATTCGAATGTTTTTCGTTTTGCTGATTTTTTTTTCTCGGTTTGTCCTTGTCTGCAGACTGATAGAGTCAGGAGCCTTATGTTCGGATAATGTATCATGTTGAAAAATATAAAAGAAAGATGTATAAGTCATTAACCTTGCCCACGGTGAAATATCTTACTCTTTTTACATATTCTTGAAAAGGTTGATTCAATTCCAAACAGTGCCCTTCCTGTCTGCATTGAAATTGAGGATTTATTTCTTTATTTCATTATGTTTGTTATGAAGAGGATTCTGTTGGGGATGGTAAAGGGCTGAACCCCTAAACATCAAAGAGTTTAATGAAATCAGGATAAAAGTTCCAGGTAGAAGCATGGAGATTGGAGATGGAAGAAGGATCAATTCTCCATAGCATTTTGCTTGGTATCGTAGTGCGATCATGCCAGAGCATGCCAGAACTAGTGCCGTTGAAGCAAACCTTCCACACTTTCGTATGCATTTTTGACCACCCCCAAAAGCAGGCTATAGTGTTTAGTGTGAAACTATGTGTGGTGCCATATGTCATCATTCGACAGCCCATTGATCCTGCCATGGTTTCAAAATACAGTAGGAAAAGTATTAATATTTTTTTTTCATCCAGGTTCAAATAGGGTGCAGTCAAGGAAAGTATCATGGTGAAGGTATGTGTCACTGTCTTGTGGTCACATTTTATGGTCATATTTCTTCAATTTTGGTTTTAGCCTTTTAGGATGCCAAAGCGCTTAGCTTTTGTTGATTTAAGGTGGATTGTTCCTTACATGGTGATAGCTGGCCACGAGGAATAACGTCAGGGAGTGTGTAGCTATTGTTGCGCCGGTAATTGACCCTCAGTGGGCCTGTGAAGATGACATGTCATCGCCTGACCATGCTTAATTCTTCTAGCAGATTCTTCCGCAGAAGAATGCTGAAATCTAGTCACCTCAATTAGCAATATAAGAATGATGGATGCACTCATTGGGAGTGTTCAGGACAACTGATGTCAACTTTCCTTTCGGTCATGGCCAGGCCATGAAAACAGCTATACATCTCTTCGAAAACAATTTAAAGTGAAAGAAATGTGATAGCTAAATTGAATTTGGCCAGTGGTAAGATACAGAGTGAAGTGGAATATTAGGTAAGATCTCTTAGGTCAACTTTGGCATCATTACTTGCCGATGTCTCTTATACAATGGACAGCACTTTGTTCTGAAAGAAATGTGTTCCTATCACACACGTAAATGACTTAATGCTGAATTCCTGACGGACTTGAACATTTGGTTGCAGCCATGCATGCCCATCTTTGAAGTTCAGTTGAGTCTATATAATGTTTATGACTGAAGATGTGACAGCACATTTTGAACACCTGATACAAAGAAGCCAATAGCCAAGATTATAAGTCACATGGCAAATGTTTTAGATTATCTCCATTTCTCAGCAGCACATTGGTAAGATGGTGCATGCAGGTCCGCAAGTGTTTGTGTCTTTCTGGTATTACTGCTGTACTGTAGTTGCTTCTTGTTACACAATTTAGACTGAACATAGTCTCCAGCCCTGATACATGGCTCACAAAACTGGAAGCTAAACGGAAACATACGATAGTGCTGAAACTTGTTGTACTACTCCATGACCTTTGGCATTCATTTCCCCATAGACTTGTGGGGCTGATGGCTGACATGTTTGCCAGGGAGAAACAAAAAACACCATGTTCGATCTCCCTACCAAAGAAAAGAAAAGAAAGTACTTCTTCCCCTGATGCAACCGAATTCATCTTCTCTCAAGTTCATTGTTTCATCTTGGAATGATTGGCAGGATCATCTCCCACAGATACCTCCCAGAAGTTTCTGTAACTCTTTGTATGGGAAGCCAAAAGCGACGATATCTCGCCTGTTCTGTCCTTGAGGTGTAGATCTGCTGGCACTAGATTTTGTCGTCATCGTCATGCATCGTCCGAGAAGCGTGCGTTCCTTATCTTCTCTTCTTTCCATCAAACTCAGTGTGTGCAATAATTCATCATCTGGGAATATTTCACAGAAAAACAAGCTTTCATTCCTTCATTTATTCATTCCGAGTTTTTTTTTTTCTTTTTGGCCTTTGTTTTATGCGGTATTGGTTAAAGAAAAATTTCCAATCCTAGTCAATATATCCCAAGGACGTCTGCTTTGAGCTGCTAAAAAAATAAATAAAAAGACCTTTTTTTTTTGTAATTTTGTATGGATGAACCCGAAACAGTGATTGCTTTTTGTTTTTTAGCTTGGTTTAAAATGTATTTAGAAAAAGCTAGCTACAGTATACCACTGGATACATGATCTTTTAATAGTTTGCAACTGGGTTTGAGCCCACATTGAGGGCAACAGCGTTTCTCAGATGCAAACTGCCAGGCGGACGTGCTTATAGAGTGGCAATCGCTTCACGGTTGTGATCACCTCATACAACATAGAATTACAATGTTGTAGTCTTCTTCAGGGTTAAAGAAAACTTCCCTGCTAGACCAAAAGGCTGGCATTTATGGAAGGACGATGGCCAGATATACACACACACACTTAATTGCCAGTTGATAGACTATAGGCAATACGGTAATGCATAGGTTATATGAGGTGGGTACGTCGTTAGTTGATTCCCAAACAAGAAGTTTTGGGGAATCATGAAAAAAATGAAGTTGCAGCAAGTCACCCCAGATTTGATGGGAATGTTTTTTTTTTTCTTTCCCATAGCACCTTTAAATAAAATGGCCTCCCAGGAAGGTTGTGATACTTCTGGAAATTATTGGTGTCAACCATATCTCAATAGCTTATTCTGTTTGAAAGGTATGGATTTTGAAAGAAGTATCTATTTCACAGAGGTACATTGCTTTGTGGGAACTCTCTGAGATCACACAGATACAACTACTGTACAGATATTCTTTGTATTTCTTTGTAATGTTGACAGTCAAAAAGAAACTTATGATAGTTTAAGTGATGTGACCTCAATTTCCTTGACATTTTAAGATTAACCGTAACACAATCTAGTTTTTTTTTCAAGGTTACATAAGCACTTCAGTTGTGAAGAACAAAGACTTTTTTGCAATAAAATTTTACTGATGTTACATGATATTTTGTAACTTTCAAGCACTGGGAAGTTGTTCTTAGTCAAAGCTGTTTTTCTTCAAACTTGGCAATGTCTTGAGTTATGAACAAGACATTCATGTTGGGTTTGAAGTGTCAGTAGTGAAACAAGGTGCTCTTTCAATAAGAGCATCTTGATTTTTTCACTGGATATATACCTTTTAAGTGACATATATATTATAATGAAACTGTAGATGCTTTGAGACATGGCTTGTCAAATGTGTGGGAAGTAGTATTTCGTTATTGAAGCAAGGTCCAGAAAGGATCTGAATTTCACAGGTATTAGACAAAGAAAATGCTTGTCAGAAACAAGGCTTGGAAAGTGACTTAAAATGCAAACCATTAGAAAAAGCAGTTTTCCAAGACATAAATCATGTCCCAAATTTCTCTCATTTCTGATGTCCATCATCATCGTAACTTCTGCAGTCATGTCTGCGGATATGTCTGTCTGTATCTACAATGTGTGGGCATGTGTGTAAGTATAAGTGTGCATGTATTTGTGATGACCCTACATGAAGTTTAGAAACACAAACACAAAGTTCAGAGATTGCATTTCACGCTGCTTTCTGTTGCACTCCGAAACAACAATAGGCTGCGGTTTAATAGGATACAGTCAATGGTGCTTAATTTGATGTGTAATACCTTCGTATGGTGCTTAATTTGATATGTAATACCTTTGTATGGTGCTTAATTTGATATGTAATACCTTCGTATGGTGCTTCAATGACGGTGCAAACGGAAATGGTGAATTCACAGCGCGTACTCCCTCACCTCATATAACCTATGCATTACCGTATTGACCATGGTCTAGCATCTGGCAGTGTGAGAGCTCCACTGGCAGACCAAAAGGCTGGCAAGTACGGAAGGGCGGTGACCAGATACACACACACACACAGGCACACACAAATTGCCNNAAACCAGTAAGTTTTGGGGAATTAGCGTTAATACTGGATATTTAGGAATGAATGCTGTGACACCTTTATCAGATCTTAATGAACCAAGCAGGATACCTCAAGAATCAGAATTTGGATGCTTCTTATACCTCTCCTCCTGAATTCAAATCTGGTTGGAAATTGCATCAACATTTTACTTTCCCCATGTGTCTGTCACTTTAACATATTTAGTTCAGGAATCCAGGTGTAGCAAAAAATTACTCTGTCTCACAAGAAACCAACTGCTTTTCTTGATGGTCACATGCATTAATTGCTATCAGTATAGGGTCCAAATTTAAAGGGTATAAGGGATGGGATACCCCCTTCCCCATACACCCATCCTCCAGTTTGGCAATCGGGTGGGTTGTATTGCATCTACATACTTTTCCATGTGGTATAGTATAGCCTAATTTTCCAAAGGAAATGCATTTGCATAGGAGTTTTGTTGTAGCAGCGTTCTCACGGAAGTGTCGCACAGGGTCCCGCTAACTTGTTAGTCCCCCAATAAAAACTTGCTCTTCTTTCTACCCTAAATAATGAAATTTTTAATAAAATTTAAGAAATGTGGCATAGCATGTAATTATCCACATTGGTATAGAATGAAAGAAAATGATGGAAGATCATACCGACGGTAAACGCTATTTTTATTACTTCAAACAGCACATTCTACTTTGAGAGTGTTGCGTATGCCGATAAAAAAAAAAAATATGCCTGTGATGAGTTTTGGTCAGCGACTGTCATTTTGTAT
>VJOZ01029941.1:738-11592 GCA_009801055.1 Stichopus horrens
CTTTAAAGGGAAAATGCAGTCATCCCAATTCATATGAGTGTAGTCCCCTATGCTCGTTCATGGATGGCTGTTATGCATCACATGACAATATTTTTAGTACTGGAATTGCTAAAAATTTATGCAAATTATTTGTTTGCTTTTAATACACAATAGTATGAAATATCCTGAATAATAATTGTAAGGTGTAAAAGAGGAGATTTGCAGTATTTAGCTGTTTTAGAATAAACTTTGGGTGACCGCTTATTCCCTTTAAGAGAGTACAGTATAGTCCACTTGCACTCTGGACTCAGTAAAGCAATGTTAACTCTCCTTAGTTCTATTCAGGACATGTTGTAAAATGTCGGTATTTACTTGAGTATTTACTCTTAAAGGTAATAATTTGTTGTGATCAGTCTGGCTTGGTGTGCAGAGGTTCCTCTTTGAAGGCCACCGTATTACACTGCACTTGAAAATAAAACGGTTGAGGTAGGATTGAGCTTTGTACCAAAATATATTCAGTTGAGCAGGCTGTCTGAGGATCTTCCTCACAATTGCAAAACAACTCCCTGTTCCAACAGATCCCAGAGAGCCGTATTTGGTAGCGCCATCTACCATGTGTGTTTCTCGTTAACCGTTCTTTGGTAGATGACATCGGGGATTATTTGCTGCCAGCAGAAGTTTTGACCCCGAGGGAAGAAAAAAGTGACAGTGATTAAAATCTGTGGTTATACAAACCCATGTGTGTGTCTGTGTTCCTGAGATGTTTGGACCAGGTGTGCAAGCAACATATATCAAAACTCATAGACTGGTGCACACTTTCAGCCAGACAATGCACAGTGCTGTTGTATACAGTGCAAGTCAGTCTCTGTAAACAGGCTTTAACTGAGAATATGTTTATTCAATATCTTGTTAGTCTTGGGCGTATATCGATGACTGAGGAAGCTGATGAACTCGGCCATCGCTGTTTATATTTGATTGCATCTGAACTGATCCTGTGGAGATGCCGTCTGTGTTTACTATGACTGAGTACTGATTACCTTTAGCATTGGAAGTTTCAGTCGCCCCGTCACAGACCGAGCAGAGTGCGATATGTTCACTTGACTAAACTTTCCAGAGGGGTTGCAAATAAGGTGAGGTCGTCACGAATGGAACGTTACGGCAGTGCGAAGGAAAACGATGTAATGTTCCAACCCTTTGCTTGATTTGTCACACCGAGAATCCTTTCAAACTCTACTAACGTGAGCATAACTGTGAAGTCTGAGATACAGCGAGAGATAGTGAGCATATATGATCCACTAAATGCAAGGAATTGACGTGTAAACTGAGGCATTTCCAGTTGCTACAGCCCTCACAGACTTTTGCCATTAACTTTTAAAGGTTTCACCGTTTGTGTCATCCGATCTGCTGTGCCAGATGCTGGGCTTGCTGAAGAAGAATGGCAAAACCCTTTTGAAGACTGTCACGTTTCATCATGGAGCTACCAAATGTTTAATATTGGGAGAAAGCATCAGTGATAACGGCAGAAACTTGCATGAAGAAACCAGACAATTGTGACTTTTGATGCATGAAATATAAGGCCTCCTGAGAATACAACTTTGATCGCAAGGGCAGTGAAGGATACACTTGAAAGGCAATCCTTTGGGGTTGTGAAAGCTGACAGAGTAAAGTTGGAGTCAGTTGTGTCTCTAAACTTATGTTTCACTTCAGTCTTCAGCTGTGCACATTAATAGTGGAGCGCATACCCATTTACAGCTATTCACTCAGAAGTAGCATTTAAACTCTGTAACCTATCAAACAGTAACAGTTCCAACGAGCCATTTTCCATTTTTGTTGTACACTCAGTCACAAATGTGCAATGATTAACTGTCTTTGTGGAACTGTTTTTGCATTGGAAGTCTCACTGCTCTACTGCATGGTGGTTGTAGAAAACATACATTTTTGCTCAACCCCAATCGTTTGAAGGACAGTCATTGGCCATCAGTATATTCTTACATTCAGAGAAAAAAGGAGGGAAATGGACTTGGTACTCGGCAATTTCCTGAACTCGTTTTGGCATTGTAACTTGTATTCGAAAACAAAACAAAAACATAATCATTTCACTACAGTAGGTACACTGCCAGCAATTACCTCATTATTTGTTTTTCAGATGTCACCGTTCCAACTGCTTGTTGGCATTCCTTATCTCATAGAGTTTTTGTTTTCCTCATTGAAAAACACTATAACTCTTTTGAGGACACCCTCTGAATCTGGTTATTATGAGTGCATGGGTTTCCTGTCGGCATTTGCCCAATATCCTCCATTGGTCTGAGCCTGTGAGATGAAAACTGTGCACTCCTGCCAATAAGGCCACCAGCCTGTACTGAAGTTGCTATACTATAGATCTGAGACTTGTTCATGAACACGCAGTCGTATTCTGCGTGTGCGTGCAGGAAATAAACCACCGGCTGACTTGTCACGAATTGGCGCGAATATTACCAGTTCTTTTGACTTCGTTTTAACGTGGTATGAAGCAACTGGAGGATCATCTTGAGCTGAAGAAAATTTCAGTCACTGTATGGTGAGAGTGTTGCCTCTGGTTATTTTGTGTGTGTGTGTGTGTATGGGTGTGTGTGTGTGGTTTTCAGAGTGATGCAGGTATAGTGTCAGAGGTGGTAGCTATAACTTTGATGCAATTGTCTTGTTATCAATTACTGACTCTCAATTATCACTTGAACAGGAGGATGTGAAGTCTAAACATGGTGTGACTGGACCTAATTCATGCTCAGATGCCACTAAGGAGATTGAAACTTGTATTTTCTACTTCTTTTGTGTTGAAACTGGCACAAACCAGACCCATAGGGAGGTCTCATCCTTTCTTGAAGAGTAAATTTTGATTGTCAAATTGGATCTTCTGTGATCAAGAGCATTGATCATCTGTTTTGTGATATTCCGTTTCAACCTCCATGATTTCTTTTTCTCAGAGTGCTCGCTCATACAGTATTTCAGACATTTACTGTAGGACAACATTGATATCACCACCGAGTTTAAGAGCAGCAAGTTATTAGGCCCTGCTGGGTCAAAATTATACCGGAAAAGAAGAAGAGGAAGGTTACAGTGAAGCAGATACTCAGTCTGTGTTTCAACACATGAAAAACATTATCTGGCAAACGCTGTCAGGACTGTTATGCTGTGAGACTGTCACAGTTTACTACGCGTGGGGAGATAAAAAAAAAAAGGGGTTGTATCCTGGAGATCAAAGGCCATCACTGACAGATCAAGAAGTCTAACAGAGAGGTTTAGTTTGTGGTTCATAGAGTGGTCCACTGCAGTGCCTCTGATTAGATCAAATGAAGCTCTTCCTTTCTATGTTTCCTGCAGCTCTGTTGAAGGAAAGGGATCGAAAAAAAAATCATGTGCACCTGGAACAAGCAGTGTTCAAATTTGTGTTTTTGTGAGGTGTCATGTTCAGTGCAGGTGAGGGCATGCATGATTCCTGTCGTCTGTGCTTCGCTTCGATGAAAGATACATTGTAGGAGCTGTTTGTAGAAAGGAAAGTGTTCCTTCTCCCACTCTGCTAGTGTCTAAAAGGGAAAAAAAAAAACTACTTGTACCCTTTCAGAAGAGATTGACACTGTCATTAAAACTATCCTTCTCAGAACCAGTGAGAAATATTTAAAGTGGAAGGACTGCTTTGGTAAACAACAACCAGAGAAGTCTCAGAGACTGTGCATTACTCAAAAGCAAGTACCTGTCAAGAAGCCACGGTTGGTAAAAGATATCCCATCAGTATTAATCTTTCATATATCACCAGACCACGCACACTGCTGTACACTGGGCTCTTTTGCAGTCGCACCTCATTTCCATGTGTGACGACGTTCTCATTACCAGCTCTCTTTTGACCGCCCACTCAACGCACGAGGAGGGATGCCTCACTTCTATTTTTTTTTTCTGTGAGAGCACGTCTCCCGACAGCGGCGACGAGGAACAAACGACGTCATAAAATACGACAGCGAAACCAGAATCTTTTTCGAAAACGCAGAGTGGGAAAATTTCCTTGACAGCAGCACACATTCGCACGGTTAGAACGGTTTAATCAACCAAGGAGCCGAATGCTGCACCTCTAACAGATTACAGCACTCCGACAGAATTAGTTAAAAAGAAAGGGGAAAAAAAAATTAGGCAGTGTCAAAGACGAGGATGACGGAGGGATGTTTCTCTAGATCCGTCTCATACACCACAAGTTGTTATTTTTGAATACTTTTATGTTGTTCTCGTCAAGAGGATGTCTTCTTTGAGTCAGAGGAGACCAAATGCTCCCATTCCTTGCAACATCCAGATCGTAGTAAGTACAATGTTTTGTACAGTATTTTTTTATTCTTAATTCTTCCACAGAACTTAAGTGTCATTTTGTAGTCAGCCTCTCTGTCTATGTAGTCTGCAAGTTGCCATATGATTTCATTCCTATGGATGTTTGATTACACTGGATAAATGTGCTCCAAAAAAGAAGGTGGATGGTTTTGCAAATACTGTGCCTCTCTGTGGTGTATACTTACTGTATTTACAGATTTTTGATACAGGATTGAAACATTTTGTGGAAAAGTTATCAGTTGGATTTTAATTAGATATGGTAGTACATGCATGTGTATGTATACTGCATACTATTAGAAAATTTGTTCAGGGCAGAATTAAATATTATTCAAAAAGGGGACAAGCTGATGTGAGATTCCTATAATATGTGAAACAAAATCTTAAAGAGAAACATACTTGAAAGAGAAGCAAAATTGATCTATAAATAATGTATTAAATGTTGTTGATAGTTTTGAAATGGTTCAGATAATGTGGATTTATTTAAGGTGCCTAACATAATGTGATAGGACAAAAATTCACATCTTTCCACAGTAATTTTCTTTTACTTTTTGAGTATGTACTAAGTTGCCATAAGGTATGATACGTATTAAAGTCTGAAGTAAGTTGGCAAGGAGGTCTGAAAGCGAGTGAATCATACAATATGTGCATACAGTGAGTATACATGTACCAAGAACCAAATATCCCCTTGTAGTTGTTGCCTATGAAAATCAGTTAAGCTGAAACCGTTGGTCAATGCACCATACTTGTCCATACTCGACATGCAAGTGTGGTGGTCCCACTCATCACTTCAAACTTCCTGTCTAATATGAGCATTACATAAGTACTTCATTCACTCTCAAGATTGGTCATATAGTGTTCTGGATTATTTTCAATCAGTCTGGCCATTTGCACGTTCATGAATTGTGTCATTGACTCAGTCAAAGGTTAGATGAAGAGGGGAGGATGACTTGAAGTAAATAAGGTTTCCTTTTAAATCTGTTGCAGACTCCTGGTCATTGATACCTTAAAGGGGGAAATAAGGCAATTAGATTACTCCAAGATGGCACACAAGTAAAATAGCTTTAATCATTATTAGACCATTCAGTCTCATCAATAAACATAAATTTGCAAAAGCTTATCTCCTCAAAACATTGTGCATGTGATGAGTAAGGGAAGATGCATCATTTGAATTTTGAGAAGTTCGGATGAACAAAGTATTGTTGAGCAACAATTAACTGAATTCCTATCTGCGAGAAACTTATTTCTGGAAAAGAATGCTACATGTCTTCCTTATTTTGAATATAAAGTCACATCGCCTCCGTCACCTCATGTAACTTATTCTTTACTGTACTGTACACTGACCATGGTTTAACATGTGACAATTGTGTGTGTGTATATATATCTGGCCACCCAAACCAAGAAGTTTTGGGGAAACAGTAATCACATTGCAGACATACTTTATCCCTTGCTTACACCAATGTATTCGTTAATTGACCCAGCACAGAAGTGAGCCCAAAACAATTCTAGCACAGTGCCCTCTATGCCCTTCAAACCTTGCTTTCACATGTCTTTCACTGGTATCGTAGTCACGCATGAATACCGTCACTAGTGAGTCGAGGGAATCACATGGAGATCATGTGATGTGATCATAGCATGTACAGCTTGAACATTGTTAAACATGTAAAGAGGTGTATGTTCAAATTCAAATTGTTCAAATTTGTAAAGTGTTTCTGCTACTAATAAAAGATGCCTGTAGATCTCCCATGTACAGTACAAAAGGAGCTTTCATGAGCGCCCTCCACTGTACAGTCAAGCATTAAGCAAAGGGTTCATATGATTCATGATCAAGTTCTCGATGATGTCACTTACTGTGACATCATCAAGAAGCACTGTGAGGTCGTGAGGTACACATCAGGTACGGTAGCCAAGTAAAAGATCTGATTGTTTCCTTAAGCTAAGTCTTCACTTTATTTCTTGTAATTTTTGCCCCAAGTTTGAGAGATGGCACCAGTGTATTAGGGACAAATGTAAATATTTTATGCTGATATAAAAATAATTGTTATAAAATCACACACATTCACAGTGATGAACTTGATAACAATTGCCTTTGTCTTGTTGTCCAAGGAACAATTCAAAGTGGACAATATGGTTGTCTTTCATCAAATGTTGAGTAGTCCACCAAAACGACTGGTGTCATCGGTATAGTTGCCTTTGTAGGATGCTGTGACATGAATACACACATCATTCTTTTACTGTTTACAACGCTTTTTCATTTGCCATTTTTTTCTAGATATTTTCAATCAAAATGTGAATTTGGTTGAAGTATATAAACCAACTTGGTCGCCTGAACACCCCTTGCAACTTTGCATGGTGTTACCACCACTTCATTTTTTTCTCCGTGCAAAGGTAGCAGCGCACATCGCAAATCCTCTGCCTTGTATGCTAACTGCACATACTTTGAACCACTTATATTATAGCTTCTGAAACTGCCCTATCATGTGAGCCTGTCATCGCAAGAACTTCAGAACTAGAGGAAAATGTCATTGGTTCAGTACTTTGTTACCCCCTTTTTTCCCCTCTTTCTGTAAATATTACAAATAGTATGAAAGACAAATGAAGGTGATCTTTTTCCAACTCTAAGTGATCCAGTCGTAAGGTCAACATGCACTCTTCCATAGATTCAGGCTAATCTTGCATCACAGACTTTGAAACTTCACATTCATCGAATGTGTCTCTGTTTGGTGAAACAGATCAATGAGTGATCACATACCATAACATAGACCATGTCATCTTCAAGCAGCAGGGGCCTGTCGTCTTCTGTGGATGGACTCGTGCACGTCGCATATTTTTGTGACAAGTCAAAACAATCTACAGTACGGTAAGTGATGTCATCTCGGTCTAGGTCCATTTCCTGGACGTGATGAATGTATCTACATTTGGAAGATTATAAACTAAAAGAAACCTGCCATCTCTATAGAGCGATCCATTGAGATTTTATGGAAGGTTCATTATACACAAAAGTTCCACACTTTTCCCTCCTGAAGTACATGAGTCAGAAATTTAACCAGTGTAGCAGATTGTGTCTCACTTAGATTCCCTTGAAACTTGGCTAGATTAACATCAGATCATGTATCCTTCTTGTTCTGTTGCTATGGTGATAATTGCAGAAGCAATATTTTTTTCCCCCCTTGAACCCATTCATGGATGGATGGATTCCGTCAAGTTGCATATTAAAAGTGATTATGACGGTAATTGTTTTCACATGCATAATCTTTGTGAGCTGTGGTATAAAGATTTCAAATCAGTGGTCAAATTTATTTTATCTTTTTTTTTTTACAATTCACCCAACCTGAAGATTTAGTCTTGCTACAAAAATTTGGCAAGCAATGGTTTTACGAACCGCCGTCTTGAAATGCCGTTTCAATTAAGCCCTGTTTAATTCCACTCAAATTGGCACCAGGTGTTTTTGTGGGGGATACTTTATCAGGTGAAAGGGCTCCCTCACCAGTTCTCGTGGAGCGGAAACCCCATGATGCATCTGTGATGTTGAAGAGATGTAAGAGATCATCGGTGCATCACAGCTGTCGTCATGTTAGGTGTATGATCAGTAACGTCATGAAAGTATTACCATATGTTTAACCTTTTATGCTTCCAACTATTACTTGACTTAGTGAGTTAGTATCAATTGCATTCTATGCACCATGTGATGGAATTTCCTGGTAACATCTTAACTGACATCTTGATTACCTACAGTATTTCATCGCAAGAATTACTTGCTTTCTCAAAGCAGTCTTTGTATGAGTCGCATGTCGTGAAAGAGCTTCTTCAGAATGAGCAGGATATACAGTCAGATTTTGGCAGTGCTAAGTAAGTTTATACCAGGTTTTTGAACCCTTTACGGTGAATGAGAGTGAAGTGAGGTGGGCCACTCATAAAAAGGCTATCCAAATTTTATCACAAGTGGCACAGTAGCTTAGTTTTTTTGAGTAATACTCTCAGTGGATAGCTACTGTACCTAAGTCATGTCAGGGAACAGTTATACAAACTTAAAGTCGTATAAAAAAGAAAGACATTAATTATGATAGGAAGTTCAACAATACACTTAAATTTCTTCCTGGCTCCTCAAAAGGGCATCAAATGCTTTGTTTCTTTTGTGTTATTCAAAATTTAGCTTTTGACAAATTGGAATAAGTAAGAAATATGGTATAGTAGTAAGAAAGTCACCTGTACAATACCAACAAATGCTATGGGAAGTGTGGATCGATGTTTTAGTACTTTCACATAAAAGAGGGATATTGCTCATCCAAGATGAGCGTGTTTGCAACTATTACAGTACCTGTAGGTGACTTCCAGAATGATTTGTCGGAATATCTACACTTGATGACAGATGTGAATTTCTCAAACATGTTTGGAATGATGTGTTCTGAGTATGAAAGGGTTTGACTACCATCATACAGTACCACTCGCTGTGTGTGAGAGACTCCAAGTAGTTCATCATCATTTATGTAGGAACTTATTCATCCATGGATTTTGGTCCAAAAACATAGCCGTGCAAATCGACACACATTCTCTGTCCCCAATGAACATGTCATTCCACTCACAGTAGAGGTGGTAACCAAACAGTCCTGACATAAATCGAGATATATACGCATACAGTGTATGAAAACATTTATCCTCTGTCCATGAACCCATTGATACAGGAGTAAACATTGAATAGGAGTAAACATTGAATAGGGGTAAATTTTGTGTCTTAATCTCTCCTTTCAATAGGTAAACAAAAACCAAGCAAAGCAAAACAATAACAAACCTAAGCGCACCTTGTACCCTTCTGTTTGGATACATTGAATACGTTTTAATGTGTACACATTTAAACTTGGCCTATACCTCTTCTGAATTTCATGGAAGATTTTCAGTATATCTTACAGTACATACAGTTCTCTCTGTTGGCTAATACATTTGATCTACACATTCATGTTTTTGTCCAACATGAATCTTTTAATCAGCCTTTACTCTGCTCCCAGTCTAAGGCCCTGATGGTGTTCTTTTGTGAAAATCATGAGATTCCCAGATTTTTCCTCACCTCATGTAACCTATGCATTACCATATTGACTGCGATCTAGCATCTGGCAATTTTGAGTGTGTGTATTTGTATCTGGCCACCGTCCTTCTGTAATTGCCAGCCTTCTGGTTTTGCTACGCACTTGCATCCGTTTCAATCTGCTTTTATCTTCATCCTTTTGGGGACTTTTCATACATGCCTATTGAGATTCATATGTATGGTGATTTTTATCTTGTCTCATAACAAAATTGGCTATTGATCTTTTCAAGTAATTGTGTATAAAACATAATAACTGTTGACGTTATGTACAGTAGTGTCTTCTNNAAGTCTAGAGTCTGTTTTTTTTTTCTTTTGTGGTGAAAGAAATCAGACAATAAAATTTTGTTGTCTAGAGATTTTATCAAAGGTGTCGTTTTCCTCCCATGTGTGTGCTGTGCATCTTTTGGAATGATGGGATCGTTTCATCCCAAGGAACGTGAACGTGCTTCTTCCCTTGGCGTAACTTGGGTACCCCTGTGTCAGGTATTCAAAGGCGACAATGTTCCATCATACTATGTTAATTCAATATTTAGCCTGTTCTCTGAAAACGTGCTTCTTGCAGTGTTTCACATGTCTTGAATGCATGCGTTGACCTTTAAGCAAAGTCTCTCCAGGTAAGTTAATGAATTCAGTGCAGGTAGTAAGGGAGAGATATATAGCTCTAGGTTAACATCTAACATCATAAATTTGTGTAGGAACATCAATTCAGTACTGTACAGTAGGTATACTTTGGTTTATTTACAATGAAATATACATGCATACCCCAAGAGAGTGTTTAAACGGCGCAGTGTTTTAGTACACTCAATTGCTTCATGTGGCACAGTGAAAGGTTATAGATACAAAACCAGTGGCTAGCATCCCGGTACATGAACCAAAAGTTAGAAATGCGGGAAGGTGGATTGTTACAGGAAAGAGTGCCAAAGTCCAATGTTGTCCTAGATCTGTATGAGAGATTTTATTCGAGGAGGTGAATCAGACCAGGGTTTGCACTGTTATTGTTTGTCACCATATTACCCTCTCCAGTGATTCCTTTTTTGCGAGGCGTGTGTGTGTGTGTCAACATGCTGACACATTGCATGCTAAGACTGCTAGCAGCACAGAAGATACTTTGCCCTAATGTTCCACCTATTGTAATGTATCAGATGCAAAAATCTTTGCAATGATTTACAAATTTTGATTTCCTTATCAACCTCATTATTACACTAAATGTAATTTACTCATCCTCCTGTTCAGATTTTCACATTCATATCTCTAGACAGGCTCCTGTGCACCCTAAGCACATCAGGATAGCAAAATGGGAGGTTAAGGTTGTAGCCTAATAACAGATTGAACAGCAACAAGGGTGGTGGTAAACATTACCAATTGTTCTTGGCACAGTAGATAGGAGTGCATTTGTTATGCTGAGATAGGTAAGGTGTTTGTAAATTCATTTACCAAACCAGGTAAGTCTT
>VJOZ01029943.1:2480-13428 GCA_009801055.1 Stichopus horrens
CAAACGCATGACAATGTTTGTGATTTGTATCGTAAGTCAAGTTTCACATCCAATAGTTACGAAAAAACTGACATTTTTTTTCAATTGTTGACCCTGACTTGTATTGACTGTGTGCATATGAATTAGTACTAATGTGAAAAGTGTCTGTTCATGGATTTTCAAAATCCAAAATGAATCGTTATAATAACTCAATCCTTAATGTTCCTTTGTACATGGCACACGAGGATTCTCTTAGTTTTATCATTAATCATTAGTATATTAAGGAAACGTATGACAGGTTTAGCAAAATTTAGTGAGTTTTATGAAACGACTCAATGAGCCTCTTTAACCTTTTGGCAGTCACTGTGGCCTTCAAGATTGGGTACCTTCCAGAGCTATTTTAAGGGATAATCATTTGAACTATGTACTCGACCGCAAATGTTATATATTCGTGAACTGTATACATGTGCCGTCTATAGGAGCAGGGATGTAATTATTTATACAGTCTGATTCAGGAAAGTTATGCATTATAATATGGATTTTCACGATGCAGGAGCAGAATATATTTCGTAGTAATTCAAGCTGTATTTTTTTTTCCTTTTTTTTACGATTTGGAGAGATGATACCCTAATGCGTGATGGAAAGAAGAGCTCTTAGGAAAGAGAGGAATGTCCTATATATCTCCATAAATAGAAGATTTAGTCTGTCACATCCCAATTCCACGTGACAGGGTATATGGTTGTTATTCCTCATTTGCAAAGAATGTGTAAATAACATGAGTTTAACAATATGACAAGGACAGCACAATTACAAACCGCATTCTTAGCGATAGGGCTGGAAAGATGAATGTCTTCTTTTTCCTAGGGAAAATACAAAACATTGTCTCACACACACACACACACACACACACAGACAAACAAAATGCAAATACGAACAACATTTTATAAACAGGAAGAAATACGTAGCTATAGTGATTACAAAACAAGACCATGGTCACTCTGAAATAATACTGTTAAAGCATCATTTTACGTTATATCATTGAATCTACAATTCAATTTTGATTGGCGACCGTGAGCCTAGTCGCCACGTGTATTCATTAGCGGTATATGTTCAGATGTTACGACGTGTGCAAATAATGTAATGATTACGTCATGAGATGGAAGGTCGAATTACTATTGTGTGCGTGTGATCACTTCCTACATTGAAGCCCGTCCAATCATAACAAATAATTCGGTCGTCTGCCCTAGCAACCGTCATGTCATGAAATGACATATACGACAGAGTTAATCTTGCAATGAAACTACAAGAAAACACAACACTAAAAATATAGAAGGGGCCGCTAAATATGCAGAAAAAAATCGCGAAATATGAGAGGGGGGTCGCTTGCATTTCAATATCACTGGACCCAAGGGGGTGGGCATGCCCCACCCACAGGTGGACCAAAATTTTTGAAGTAATTTATACCTAGGAAAGCAATATTTTAGAAGAAAAATAACTCCATAGTGGTGCATTTTCCGAAAACTTATCACTGGGAGTTTGATGAAATTTTATATACCTACGTCGTCGGCATGGTGCTTTCGTTTAAACATCTTTTTCGCTTCACAAACTGGAGGAGTTTTCCCAAAAGCATCTATTTACTCTTCCAGAATTGTTTAATTCTTATATTATTATGATAATTGTTTGTTCTGTTGAAATAGTACTCACCGAGGACGCCTTAAAAAAGAGGGGTTAAAAAAAGAGGGGTCATCTTTGCCTCTTATTTTAAAAATGATGTAGGTCACTGAGTTGGTGATCATGTATGGGAATTTTTATCAATGTAGAGTCACGTTTGTGAAAGTCCCCCGTTATTTTTAATCTTGAAAATTATGGTGCAGTGAAGCTTAATGTATACTTTCTAAAATCATTGACTTGGCTATTTGCTTTTATTGGCGTATGTCAGGAATGTCCTTGATCGAAATCCTCAGAAAGACAAAAGGACTTTTGTGACTCTTTTTTATCTTTTTTGTGCAAGTTTCCATCCTTACACGAGACACCTGACGACTTTCTGATCATATAATTACCTGCATTGCGGTGTTGTTATTATTGTCCAAATTTGATAAGTTGCCAGGAGCGAAAGTTGTTGTTGTCCTTTTATTTGTTTATTATTTTTAATTTTCGCTAATTAGTGAGAAAAACAGACATCTCACACCAGGAAATACATCAGAAAATCCACGTACTTGAAAATATATAAAGGTGGAACAAACGGTCATACCACGATTGCAAATGTAGACAATGTGCCAACATTATTCACGTTTAACTTAAATGGAATCACAAGCATTATTATGCAGGTTATAAGAATTTCAGATAGAATGTTGTCATTACAATGAAATTCCAGCAATCGTTGCTTTACGTATATGGAAAGTATTTGATATTTAGTCTTTTCAATGATATGTAGCTCATTCTATGACACTGGGGTTATGTAAACACTCAAGGTATCAATAAAAAGAAATGACTCACCGTACTGAATATTTACCGGTATTATTCAAGTGCAGAGTAACCGTAGGCAACCATTACGCCTATCCCTAAATAAATATTTACTTTC
Source organism: Stichopus horrens (assembly GCA_009801055.1). Classification (NCBI taxonomy): domain Eukaryota; kingdom Metazoa; phylum Echinodermata; class Holothuroidea; order Aspidochirotida; family Stichopodidae; genus Stichopus; species Stichopus horrens. Next base: position 5,041 of record VJOZ01029943.1, read on the forward strand.
ATGCCATGATTTCTTTTAAAGGTTATCGTAGTCTCAGAGTACTGGTAATTCCTAACTAAATCAAACATGAAAAAGGAGGTAGGATCAGGGATATTATTGACAAGCTACGAGTGAGGTATTAAGGTACTGGGCTACTACATTTGGGAAGGACCACAAACCTGTGATGTAAAACAAAAACAAATCAGAGTTTAGGAGCAGGGCGCTATCCATTACACTTCTTTCAGAGAATTTAAATGTTGACATTCTTTGTCTCGTCAGACATGATGAACAAAAAAGGAACAAAAAAAAGTAGCAAAACAAAACGTAACCGAAATTCGTCCTACAGAGGATTTGACGTCATCTAACGTCGTTCAGTTTGGCATACTGGCCGTCACTGCATATGCGCAAAATATGTGTTATCGTTACGCACGACACGGCCTTCGAAACAGACAGACAAGCGCGGGGTGAAAGTGACGTATGTGAAAGCCTCTATAACTAAAAAGAATTGAGACCAAAACAATGTTTGTACTGAATTTGTAGCTTGCGTGAATTATTTTTTTTTCGCAGAACTGGTACCCATATGCATTCATCATATGATACAGATTGAAACTTTTTCATTTTTGTTTTCATATTTCAGAAGGATATCAGTAACTTTTGCCACAAATTTTGATAATTTTTTGATAAATTGTCACATTTTTCATTGCAGGCCACACCATTTACCTTCCTAGAAGTTACTGTACCTATAAATTGTATAGTCTTTGAAGGATGACAAGCGACGAACGTCTTGTCGCGGGGAAAATAGTTCAAAAGCATGCATACTTTGCGAGATATTTTAAGAAATGGTTTCAAATTTTTCAACTTTCACATGCTCTTGCTGACTCTCAAGGTGACGCTTGAGATTACCAATAAAAATAAAATAAATTAATTAATCAGTGTACTTGAATGTTTTTCGAATGACCGTACAAACATCCTAAACTTGGCCACGGGGAATTGCACAGGGAATCGGTCACGTGATTGTATCTAATTTACATTCACCCTCAGAAACTTGTTCGAAAATGCTTCTTTTTTTTTCGTCTTCCGCTTCTTCTTCTTCCTTTCTTTCTTTTATCGAAACTGTCAAAGAGATTTTCCTAAAGAGCACATTTTTTTTTTGCACAGTGCACATTTTTTTTTCCACATCTTGTGGGCGTATACTGTTTTAGCGACTGATTGGAGAAGGTTCCAACACGATGATAGGGGATGCAGCCGAGGATGGATTATACAAAAATAAACGTTATCATGCAGTGCTGATTTCAAACCGTGCAAAGAGGAATTAACCCTACTTTTAGAATTAATGTACGAGTAGTTACAATTGCCACTTCGATGCAGAAATCCCCCCCCCCNNCCCCCCTTCCCCTTTTCGCAGTGTATAATACAACAACAACTTGTACAGCCCGTGATCACAGATAACAGTAGCCCTATGTTGATGGTATGATTTAGAACATTATGGAAAACCTGTCTCTGCAATAAGATTTTCTTTTTCTTTTTCCTTGCACGATTATTGTGACTATGATTGGGAGAAAGAAACAATAGCGGTCTTTATGGAATACCTCAAGTATAGTTTATGCAACGTCTGAGTCGAGTAAATGATATAGATGCATCCAAGCGAACGCCAATCCACTCTCTTACAGAATGAAAGACATTTTTGACAGGACGAAAAGAGCTTAGATCTGAGGTTACTATGGAAACGGTATCATGACACCGTCTAGGGACTCTTCATACTCAAAACATGGCTAACTTACGGTTCGAAGTATTAATTACCACAAAATACTGTGACTTGTTTTGCAGCAATTTTTATCTCATGGTTGAAAAGTGGTACAGCTTTCTCCTGCATCAACTTAAATTTTGTTTTGGAAGTTGTTAAGTGCTAACCGTGCATAGGGGGATTGATCTGGGATATGTAATGTTACGATATTGTAGATTTATCATTAATTGAACAGACTATTTCTACCGACTTTAAAACGACTTTTACTCTAGCCTGTACTCCATACGGTGGAGTATACATACATATCTGCATATAGCCCAACCACCCTACCCCCGACAACGACTTATGACAGATACATTAAATTTAAATGTGTTCGTTATCACTGAATATTCAAAGCCAAGTGTGATCTAATCGTAACCAGAACTTAAAATGAGCGGCGACACCGGAATCTGGTAAAATGAAAGCAAAAATGGTAAGTTCGCAACACTTTAGGCCTTCTAAATTAAAAAAAACTTATGATCAGTCATCCCGCCAGTGAGTGAATCAACCGGCATGTCTGTCGGTCCGTCTGCCGATCCTTCTGTCCGTCCGTCATTCAATCAACCATTTTATATTATACGATATATACGATATTTCTATATTATTTCTATATTTATATTTATAAACATGCCTGTCAAAAAAAAAACCAACGAAGTGGGAAAAGAACAATCGAGTTCGTTGTTTTTCCCTGTTTTGTGTTTTTCGATTCATGTTAATTCTCTGTGTAGCCTTCATCTCCATTTTTGTTTTGATTTTGAAGAAGGAATAACTGAGAGTGTAACGTTTTCAAGTTATTTACACTTTGTGGCAATTTCTCGGACAGTCTGTGTAAATTCAAATCGGTGGTCTCCTTCATCGGATCCAGTGTAATAAATAGTATGATGTGATTTACAATCTGAATCCTTCAATTTTACAGTTATTCAATGCTACGGTTTTCCCCCTCTAGAATGGCGCCATATTTAAAACAAGTGTTTTTACGAGGAATCAAACCGCCAAGCAAGTGCAAGAAAGTATGCTTGGCCTTTCGGGTCATTTTGTTCACCTACATTTATCTTTCCACTTATGAAATGGGGCATGCACCCCGGGAAAGAATGCAACTGCAGGAAACTCAACGGCCTGCGTGCATGGTATTTGTTATGATACTCCACAGATGTAGGCCCTCATACTGGACAGCGAATGTGAGCGTTCAAATATTATTCGGGTGTTAGATGCAGCAGAATGAATCGTTTTGGAAGTCAATTATTTGTAGGAAGATAAACTGGCGCTAGCCTTCAAAGAGATGACACAGAAACCAAATGACACATCACTTAAATGTGTTTAACATAGTCAATTAATTACAGCCCATTATAGCCTATACAGGGTAGTGCTGCACTAAAAGATCATAAGTTCAAGTTAGATAATAGATAAATCATGTTTTCCTTCATTAGGGTAGCCCATAGGCCACATGTAGATTGTCCCCGATACTATTGATAAGTGCTTATATGTAAGGTCATTTCCACAGGAATCATTCACTGTAAGTCTTTAAACTTCGGGAAAGTCGGAGAGGGGGAGGGGAGGAAGGTACCAACATCTCGGTCATGGCCTTTGCGTAACATAGTCCCCCCTCTCCGCCCTCCCCCTCGATCAAACAACTGTGTGCTGTCATATCTGAGTAGCAGTTCCCAAATTCCTCAACGTTAAGATAACTAAGTTTAGTGTAGGGGAAGGAATTTTTAGCGATGTCTTCGCCTTCGATCTTGGATCTGTGACCGTGACTGATTTAGAGCAATGTAAAAGATATTTTTTTTTTACTTTATTTCAATCATGATGCTGGTGCGTTGAACCAAGGAGCCGTGAGGCAGCTTCCTGGTTATACCACCACTCTTCAGTCAATGCCGTGGATTAATTCGGCAAATGATTCATGCGGCCAAGACGCCGAACCGTCATATATTTCTCCCCGTTTATGATAGTCCCCCCGCTGTCTGTTTTCTTTTTTTCGCGCGGAAACGACTTTATCGCAACTTCATCGTGAGTGATTGATATATCATGATGGTTGCCGTGGTAACATGTCACATCGGCAGGTCGGCGATGACATTATCGCAAAACCGGTTAGGGTATAAGAAGCCACACACAGAAGACTGATATGTTCCAGGTTTCATTTACCACAATGCAGTCCCCCACTTTGCTGTATATCAGCCACTCATTCTGCGTTTCAAGTTTTCAAATGTTCCTCTGAACAGCATAAAATTTTAACTAATACACATAAGTCTCATGTGACCAAGGTTAATCTGCAAAGTAATTAATTGCATGAGATCTAGAACGTGGCAGAAGCAACGTTACCGGAATTCGGTTCTCGAGGGCATAATACTAGTAAGAACAATCCCTTGGCAATGAGCACTTAAGGGTTATAGGGTGGGGATTACAGAGACACTGCTTTGAAATATGTGAAACATTTCAAAAGAAATTTCCAAAATCGTGTTAAAAGGATCTCTAAAATTGCCCCACTGCCATAGGAACTTGTCAATGATGTGCAGCGTTTTTACACAGATTTTCAAGAGAGGGCGGCAATGGATGTATTAAGGGGTGGGCATCGCAGGGGAAGGAGTGTTGAGGGGACGGGGTGTTAAGGGGACCGGGCTGAACTTTGGCTACAAAATGTTTCAATAATTGCAATTCTAAATGATGCAGCTTTAAATGGTGCCACAGAGACGATTTCTTGCTCACTATTTGGAAAGGCAGTGGAATATTGTGAACTTGAGATATATATATTAAAGGGGCTGTTGCTGCGTCAGGAGGGGTGTCGGGTCGCCCTGCCTACCCCTTTCCCTCCTGATGGAAAACACTGAGGTATGCTGGTCCCAACCTTGCATAATGTTACTCAGGAAGTTCTCTGAAAATGACTTGAGTCAGCTCGAACGCGGAGCTGTCACTAGAAGGAGCTTGGACGGAAAATTTAATTACTGCCAAATGGAGTAAAGATAAGCTATTCAATTAGCTCAAAGTTATGTCATCCCTTTAAAAGGCAAAAAAGGCAATTCCAGTTCAATATAGTTTACCTAGCAACATCATTTAAGTCAACTAATCCTTAAACAATTACCTTGGTCAGATCAATGCTTTGATGCTTAGGTGTTTAGCCACAAGCATTTTCAGAGAGGGTGGCACGTAACTCGAAAGTTTCAAAATGACTGTTTAATTGACTTTAACAAATACATTTACCCTTGTTGTTTGCATGCAAATAAATTAGGTAGAAATTTAATATTTTGTCCATATGATAAGGAGTTTCCTGAAATACAAACACGACACTGAGCGACAACGAGGCAGCATTATATTCCTCTTGATGACTGACAATGTTGCAGTACAGAAATCCTCCTAACTCAAACCTTAACTGTAGCAGGCGATGCATACCATATCATGTTTACGTTCTAATCTTGTTCATGACCTATAGAAATGTCAAGCACAGTACAAAAGACAGGCTGCTGTGTGATCTTCTAAGTTGGTGGCTGTACACATGACTTCAAAGCCTTACATCTCCTTCTAATAACAGCTCCCTGTCTCAACAAATTAATCTGCATTGCTGCTTGACACTTTGTGAGCCTCTTTGTGTAGGATGTGCTCTTTTGTCTGCAATGAACTTCACTGACATTATTTCATTGTTTGTAGATTAAGGGAAACAATAATTGTTATTCCATTGGTTGACATGAAGAGGTATATCCGACCATTGAATAATTGAGTCAATGTTTCGAAGCTGTCAGCCAATACAATAAACATAAAAAAAATGACACTAGTCATAACTATTGTAACACATTTTTTTTTCTTAATGAAAGTTGTTTATTAGACAAAATATATTTCATCCCTGATACATTGCTCATATTTATGTATAGCATTCACCGAGGCCACTGGACCCAGCAAAAAAGTCTTTTAGAATGGCGACAGCAAGCTGGCATGTTCATTGGACAGTCACTTTGGATGGCCACACACTATTTTTATTTGAATGTTTAGCTTCCTCGACACTTGGAAAAATAATTATTTTGGATGAACGAAGAAAGAAAGAAATCCACATTTAATATTTCATCCTATCAGAACAAACATTAAATCAGCTGCTGAATATTCATGACCTTACATGTTCATTTTTGTCTATCAATCTTTGTAGTCTTCTGCTGAAATAACCAAACTGTTACATATTTGTTTACACATACTAAACATATTGTGGTTTACCACTAACATATGACACAGGTGGATCCATGTGGGGAGGTGGGGGGAGGCAATATGGGGTGCTGTAGCTCACACATCTGGACCAGAAGTAATGTTCATTAGTGGCATCAGAAACTGAAATCTCTTGGAAGGTGACAAAATCAAACTTACATGCAAAGGTCCATGACATCAATAAAAGCAAGTGTAATATTCAGGAAATGCAATACTTTGGACGAGTAATCTTGAAAGAAGGCATTAGGCCTACCTTGGACTTTGCCACTGCTATTCAGGATGCTCCAGTCTTGTTATGCAGAGAACATTAAGTCATCCCTAGGCTAAGCAAGTGATATTGCTTAGTTTGTGGCCAACTTTGTGATGAAAAAGTACAGCCACTAAGGGATGTGCAAAACTTCAAGGAGGTCTTTCCAATGGACAAAAGGATAAAGTATTCTCTGATGACCTTGTCACAGGTAATGGATCACAATTTACCTCTCACAAATTCAAACAATCTCTAAGTGAAATAAATATTAAGAGAGTAAATTCTTGTCCTATCCCAATAATCCCACCCTCAAGGGTGATAAAAGAAGATGTGGGAGATACGCCCAAAATGAGAAAAGACGGTGCGAAAACCGGCTTGAGGATGAGGAAAAGCAAATCCTTGGGAATATCTCTATCAAAGATGATGTGGAGGTTTTGGACAAACATATACCCAAAGTTTCATTCAATTATATCGTTTCCCACGGAAGTATTACACAGTACTGGTATTACACTTGAAAAAATCAGACAAGGTTACTGCAATTCTTGCCCCCAGTTGAATGTAAACAGACTTCGGTAAGTTGAATAATGATGTTACAGCAGGTATTGAAGATATTTCTTTGTTTTCCCCAAACCTACCATTCCCATTAATGTGAAGACATTTGTACAAATTTTGCATTCAATTACTGAGGTAAATGCAATGATCAAATTATAAATACTTTGATTTGAATCTGCAGGGGTGCATACCACCTATAAAACTATTTAATGACAAATTATGTTATAGAATAGCAAACACTTCAATTACAAAGTGTTCAGGTCACCGCATCACAATCTCAGAATGGTAATCGTTGCAATGGATATTTTACGAAATTTCAAATTGCAATATCTTGAAAGTAAACCGCATACTTAAATGGCATCTGGTAATGCATGCTCACCATATGTTACTTTCTCATTTAACAATACTATTTCATTCATTGTCAAAATGTTCTTCTTCCCTTTAAATAAGTCCTTAATCATTCTGGGACGACCGATCCCTTCTGGCAATTACAGTTTTGAAAGCAGAACGTTGATTTAATATCGATAAATTTGTGACGATGGACACCCCTGACCAGTGACACAAGTAGAGTGTCATTATGACAAACCATCAACATTTTACAAGAGAATCAGAAGTAGAAGCACTTGGCAGAATTTCACAAAATAGGCCATAGGGCCCACATTGGACTTTGGGCCACAAATTTCTGAACAGCCTGACGGTACCACAAACAACATATCATTATGACAAGCTATTACGATGGTTCATGACAATCTGTAGCAGGAAAAGCCTTTTGCAGGATTTCATAAAATGGCCTATAGGGTCCACATGGAACATTGGACCAAAAATTCTTGTGCCCTACAAATGGTCCACTATCCATGGAAAACTGAGTGGAAGTTTCAAATAGTCCATGAAAGCATGACTGAATAGAAGCATTTTGAATAATTGTGGACAGACAGTTGAAGCCTGAATGGGCTCCTAATACGACCTCATGCAGAAAAGATTTTTCAAAGAGGTGCTTCAAACTGTAAAACTTTAAATTTTAATTTCATGACTCTGAATGATGTCACAAGCACACCATAGGCAGTTATGGATATCAATTTGTCCAAACATTTTTAAAAACCTTTCCCATCATTCAGTCTACAGGTCATTACCAATTTAAGAATACAAACCATTCTTCTTTGTAGACTGGCCTTCTGAAATTCAAGTTGAATTACAAACGTTACAATTTAACATTTCTTTGTTTTCAGTTATACACATTTTGTGTTCAATTACTGAGGTGTGCAACAGGGTTCTTGAGTCTCAATACCATACATGTATAAACCAAATATGAGATCTGTCCAAGCTTCCATTCTTGTGATATCATGTTTGTAAGGTAGCGATCACGGACACAAAACATACACACACACACAGCTTTGTTTTCCATTCATTCCAAGGACCTCATTGTGCTTTCTTTTGTTTTTCTTCCTCAACCCTAACCTTAACAATAGACTCTCTATTGTTAATCTTGAGAGGACCAGAGAAATCTATTGAATTTTCTACATGCACCCACCATGGTCCTTGATCCCACCCGAAAACAAAGGCACATGCACACACGCAAATACACACACACGCTTGCATGATTAAAAAAGGTTACTATTGTCACCAAAACCAACAAGAGCCCAAGGGC
>VJOZ01029968.1:0-11318 GCA_009801055.1 Stichopus horrens
CAAACTTCCCTTCTTGAGATACTGGGTTTACAAGGTCAGTGTCGCAAACACACATACCGACATGTGCTGAAGGCCTGCTTACAAAGGTTACAATTTCATCAAAACCAAAGACTGCCTCGAATGAATGCTCAAGAAAAGAAATTATTCTTGAGCAACGAGAAACTGAACTTTTCCATGTGAGAAACTTACTTGTAAAACAAAGGCTACCACCATGCTTGACTTCATAATACATCTTTTTGTGTCCATGACTACTGGTTCTAACCAGAAAGTCAAATGATTGTGATTCCTTGCCAATATCTTATTTTTTCATACACACACACAATCACTTACAGACAAAAGCAAACCCAGTGGAGAAGGGAAGAACAAAGGCTACCCCTTGCCTACAATTAATAATCTATAGTTCTATACTCTATCTTTCTGTGTCCATGACTACTGGTTCTAAAAGCATAACTTCTTCTGTAGCAAATACAATACATCCCCTTAAGGGAGAGACTCGAAAGGCTCAAGTAGATCCAACCAGATGCAAGTTATTTCCCTGCTTTTAATATAATGGTGCTTGGAAACAGAGCTCCATCAAGATACTGACAACCACAGGATCAATGATAAAACTTTTGAAACTCACATGAATGTGAACAATTTGACCCTCACCACTCCCAGTGCGCAGAATCACATCACCGTCACTGTCACCGAGTCCCTTGCATTGGCAGATGGCTTCCCTTGGGTGCTGCCACATGCCAGCACAACGCTCTATGTATGAGTATCACTGCCGAGGCCCCATTTATACACCTGGGTATATTCAACCGTGTGATCATCAGACCAAATGTAAGGAGTCTTTAAACCACCAAACCTGCTACTTACAAATCCAAAGTGAGTGGTGAACATCCAAACTGTGACATCAATTGGTAGCATGAAAACTAAGGAAACACCTGTGATCAAAGCTAACAGTTGTGTCCTTTTTGACAGAATTCCTACAACCAATATCACCTTGTGTCATATGTCCTACCACACTCTGGGAGGACAGACTAAGCTTCACATCACCTCTGCCCTCAGAAAATGGACTGTGGAGTTGCCACTCCGGCGACCACGCAGTGCATGCACACTGAGCTGCGCTACAACGTGCTAAAGACAGATAATTTTGGAGATCTTCCCTCGTCTGCTGTGCATTGCAAGCATCTCAGAGTACTGTAGACAAGTCCTTTAAGAAACCTATAAAAATTGCAATATTTCCTTTCAAAATACCACGTGAAATGAAAATGGAAAGGCGAAATCCGACTGTACCCACTGCATTACCTCTTCAAGGAAAGAAGAAAAATGGCTGGACGCGAGTGGCTGCTTGATAAGGTTAGTGACTAAGGCAAGTACTGATATTCATTTAACTTAAAACCAGAGCCTGAGAACATATATGGCTGAACACTAGGTATGCACAGCTCTGCTCCCCAGAGAAGTTTATCTTCAATCTTTGCAAACTCATACAGGCAAAGATCAAAGTCTGCACTCTTATCAGACAGGGCTAAGGCCACCTGCAAGAGGAACCTTTCTGACAAACACGACTCAAAAAGGTACTTTATCTCTTGATGTGTTTTAGCTTTTCTTGTCAATGCAAGTTGCACAGTGTTTATACTTCACTAATTTAATCTTATCCTGCCTGTGACAGAGATCAGTGACTTTTCTACACCACACTACAATATCTGACCCCATCCCCTCCAGGGGATGATCGCACAGCAAATTAGCACTTCTTTCACAGATGAGACTTCCCCTTCAGTCTGCGTTTATTTCTTAACCTTCTTTCCCTCCCACCCCCAACCACCCACCCCCCTAACTACAGTTCTCTAAAACCATGACTTTGCAACAAATTGTCACTTCCAACAAGATACAGTTAAGACAAGGTTAACCTTCTGAGCAGGTTTTGGAGTGTACCATTTGTTAATGTACACACATTAAAACTTGCAACAATTACAGATTTTGCCTCATCTTTGGTCCAGGGCTTTCTATATTTAAGAGTCTTTGAACATGTTTTAGTGACTGGTTCCAAAAAGCACTATTTACATCTTTAAAGGCGGTAATTCACCACCCAAAGCCATATTTTTGGCCTCCGGATAGCAAAATTTTGTGACTGGTTCTACTCTTTGATTGACAGTCAATTGGAAAGATGCAGAGAAGCTCATATTACAGTGCACACAGGAATCCATTGTTTGTATTACACATGTGGAGGAATTTTGGACAGGCCGTTGGAGGAACCAGATATAAGTGATTGGGAGAATAGAAACTGTCTTAAAGGAAAGGAAGTATTGAGTCTTCCTGATTGTAATTGATTATGTTGGCATAGCTGAGTTTTAATAGCGTACAGTCTGCATGTACGTTGAGAATGGATCCAAGCGATAGTTCGCAGACGTTGGTATTACAAATGCAAGTCGAGGCTTGTGCACAAGTCATACACGTCCATTGTGCTGGGCAGGTGCAGGCCCAGTTTATTATGTTTCTCTTTATGCTAGCTCTCTGGCTACAACTAAACATTTACCAACAGAGTTTTTTTTTATGGACAGTCTTCATAACTTTCCCCTCCCCTCAATTTCTGTCTATTTTTCTTTCTATAATTTTTGCTTACGTCCAAAAGAGGCCTTGGGGGTCATCATGTCTTTCTGTAGGCCACACATGGCCCGCAGGTAGCAGGTTGGCCAATCGTGGCTTAACACAATGCTCTACTGTCATAACTCTGGTAACAAGCTCCATATTCACACTTCCAAACCTGACTAGAGGTCTGATCCACAATTTCATATGGTAACAAAAATTTATACAGAAGAGTTTACACTGACCGGGCTTTGTGACTGGTACTGTTGAGGACACGACAGGTTCCTTGGCTACTTCTGGCTTTTCCTCTTTGGCTGTTTCAGGTGAGACGCTGGGGATTTCCACAGGTGCCGTTGTTTTCACTTCAGCTGTTGATTTGTCACTGCCTGCCAAAGCATCCGCCTGCGCTTCCGACGGTGGACTTTCGACTGCTGGTGGAGAGGGTTCCTCCTGCATGGGTGCAGGGCTTACATCAGCAGGGGGCTCTTCTATGGTTACTGGTGGTGTGGCTATCTGTACTGGTGGTTCAACGGGGGCGGCTGCTACAGCCGAGGTTTCCCTCTGTGCCACCATCTCTGCACTTGGCTGCATAGCGACGTCTTGGGGCAACCCCTCTGGTTCTCCGCTGCCCAGGTCACTGGCCCTCTGTGATACCTTCTTGAGAAATTCTGCCTGGATACGCCTGTTTTCCTGCTGCTCTTGGCTCTCAGGTTCTTTGTGCTGGAAGAGAAATTTATGGAAGGAATTTATTCAAAGGACTTTTTGTTCCATGTGAGAAAGACAATGCGGAAAAGATAGGGAATGGAGAATGAAGTTCTCTCCCTATTTGCCTGCCAAATAAAATCAAACAAGTGTAACTTTTTTGCAAGGACCTCATGCAAAACATTAATGCCATACCTCACCCTAATTAATACATCATCGGCATACCTTGCCTTATTAATACATCATCCACACCAATGGCAATAAGGTATCGTACCCAGTGTTTTTAATGAGATGCCCCTGAAAAGTAAACCTCACAAGTGGCAATAACTTGACCGTTCTTGTTAAGCATAACATTTTTTTTTTAAATTCTGATTACCTTACATCTCAACACCCCAAATTCCTGTTTAATTTTGTGGTATCTCTAAGGGTCTACACATGCACTAAAGCATATCATTGGTTACTTGGGGAAAGACAATCCCATCAGCACCTTTTTTTCAGAATTGTTGTTTTTGCCTTGCTCTTTTTTAAGCTTACTTTTAAGTCCTGACTGCCGATCTTGTGAGTATTGTAGAGCTGACCTGTGATGGGGTAGTGGTAGAGAACTAAACGCCTACCGTGGAGGACTAATGTGTGCCCCACAACAAAACCAGGAACTACCATAATAGGGTATTAAAAAACTAACCTGTCATGGGACACGGATAAGGACTAACAACCTCAAAATGTAGAGTGATGAAGGACTAACCTGTGATGGGGCACTAGCTGACCCTGCATTGGTTACTTGACTGTTGACCGGTGCCCCTACTGCACTGTCTCTCATGATTGATTCTGTGAGGTCTTCACCACTGGTGGGGTCCTGTATTCTTAAAATTTTCTTCTTTCTCTCCTTCACACCCTGTGGCTGTTGGGGTTGCATGACCGGTGTATTGTAGCCTGTCTGAGGTATTTGTCCAGGTTGAGTAAAATAGCCTAGGCAAAAAAAAATAAAAAAGAAAAGCTCACTCAGTCATGTCTTCCTTTGGTAAAATACCTTCTCATATTTTTAATATCCTAATGGTTTTCACAGAGTTTTGTTTGATTCTAATTTTCTTAGCTCATGGAAGCAAAACTGTTTGAAAACTCAAAAGGCTTTTCTTTTCTCTCTTTGTTTTTGAAGTTTGACTACTATCTACTTAATTGATATTCTTATTACACTACTTTAGTGTGTACACTTGTCCTGTGAAATATCATTGCAAATCTAATGAAGCAAAATATAAAGATTCTCATCATTCCTTCCTCTCTTTTTCTAAAGGTGAGCAATTCCAACCACTAACACAGAGCAGCATTTCGAGTAATCGTGAGATAAGGATGTTTTGTTGCAGTTCTCCCAACTGACAGAAACAGCAATTTAAAGTACGTTTTCTGTTGGGTAATAAAAGTGTATTCGATCTGAACTTTGCTATGGAGTTTATTTTCAGTCATGACCTCCCAAGGATGCATGTTTATGACTCATTTGGGAATGCTACAAAAACAATCATGACCTTTCTCCCAACTATGTAGTCTCCTCCTTTGACTTTCCAGGTACCAGACAGTCCTCAGTGCATGTCCAGTTATCAATCGTGTTATTCCAGATCTGGTCTCTTGGACATCTTTGTTTCTTGCATACAGGAAATTTACTGGGAAACCATGTTGGCAAGTGATTTAACTATGGAAACACACTTTTGTTGCTGTCAGTTAGGCCTATCGCTTGACCTTTTTCAAGATTGAGCATTTCAGCGTACCGCCCTCTGTCAGGTGAATCAGGGTAATTCCTTTTATAAGCGGAGAAGAGGGAGTAGTTGAGTCACTGCTGACCAGTGTGTCATGCTAAAACTACTCACGCACATGTGTTGAAACACAAAGCGATGCTTTGCACATACTGTGCTCTGATCATATGAACATAAACTTCTGTCGTTCGTTTCCACCTAGCTTTTTGATGTTGAACTTCCTGGAAGATGGACACTAGGCACTCTGATGATGCTAGACATTTAGGATAAAATGAATTGACATCTGGGAGGTCCATCGTAATTTCAGGTGGTCTTATGATAACTGAAAGGCATCCATAGGATCTATGGGTAGCTGCACAGGTTCTTAAGTTGGTGCATTTTCTTCTTACATCTGTAACATTACGCATGATCATGCACATACATGAAGCTGACAAATACTACTTGTATGATAACGGTGACATTCAGAACATAGTTTAGTCAACTGTTGATCCAAGAACTGCAATGAAAATTGACTGAAAATTCCTCAAATCCTATTTCATTTTTGCCTTGGTATTGCGGACATCATTAAGAGCGGTGTAGTCTCTGCGTAGTTCACTGGATATATATATTCAGCAGCCGATCTAGCAATTGAGCTACAAACAATTTTGCCACCTATAATTTAGGGTAGGGAATTACAGTGAGTGACATGGTGGTCATGCCTTTAAAACCAATTTAGTCCTGTCTGTGCCTTTTCATTGGTGAAAGTCAATGTGGTCAGTCAGGGTGAGGCAAGCACATTTTCGAGTGATGTGCAGGCAAACATCATTCGTCCACTGATACATTCAAACGAGGACACAATATTGTTGAAGAACTAAGAATCAGAATCAAACAAAATGAAACATCACTACACCCAAAACAGCCTATTATCTGGGCTTGCTATAGGTGTGACTGCTGAAAAATCTTGCATTCTTTTCTTCTTAGGTGAGGTCAGACACTTGGACTGTATAAAACTGTAAACTTGTGTATTCCCAAGGTAAAACCCACAAAAAGTTCCCTCACACAATTTAACAACAGGCTCTGGGCAATATCAGAACTGTCCTCTATGCATCACACCTCTTTTAATTGAAAAATGTTTACAATCATGAGCAAAAAGACTTACCTGGATTTTGTTGCACAGACTGAGTTGGTGGAAAGTAAGAAAAAGGAAAAGGTGCAGTTTGTGGGGCAAACTGGTTTGATGCTCTTGGAGTAAACTGTTCAATGAAAACAGAAATAAAAACTTCATCAACAAAGCTTCTGATTTGTCACTCAGCATTTCAAATCACAATTAAAGATCTTTCAAAATCAACTAGAAAAAAAAAGTGAATTTGGTAAACTCTATCTGAATTATGGCACTTGGAATTAATTCATTCGACAAATTGCCTTTACAATTGGGAAAAGAATTATCCTGTGTGAAATTTGGAGACATATCTAGTCAGATCAACAACAGAGATACACTCTGTATGGTGATGTCACACCTATGTCAAATTTCTCAAACTTAGAGGATTTTGCAGAATAGAAAACTTGGAGAGGTAAATACCACAAACTTGCTGACAGTCATATCAGGATACCCCCTACAAGAAGCAGCTAGTCTGACATTCAGAATACAAACAATTACTACCACACTTAAAACTCTGGACCCTAAGTTTGTCTACACCAGGGGTGGGCAACTTATGGCAAGCGGAAAGCCAGTGATTTTTTCTGCAGCCTGCTGAATGTCTCAAGGAAAGAAAAAATCGTCAGAGCCAGACATATCATAGAATGCCGCCAGGAAGACCTATATTTCCCTATTACTTATCAACAAGACGATATTGAGATTATGGTTTTGTGAATTAAGGTTTGTGTTGCTTGAAAGTCCTCAGAATTAAAAGTTTGAAACCAGGCCTTCAGTCAAGTGCGACCTGGACAGTTTTTCATCCCTCTTATCTGGCGTATTCAGTTGTAACGTTGTCCACCCCTGGTCTACACTTTACATTGAAAGCATGTGAGAAGTTCTGTCTCTATCATAACGTTATGTAACTTTTAAACACATTTCTGGAATAAGCTTCAATGACATCAAGTTTTCATATTAAACAGAGAAAGCTCCATGTTTATCAACATTTTGCAATCCCATTTTGAGGCTGCACATTGCAAGCTTGTACTGCAACCATAAACTGCTAGTTCCCTGAACCACACCATGTAACTTTTTTCTGCTACCTGGGACAGATCAAATACACTCATGCAGTGAAATTTGCCTGAAAAACAGTCACAGGCTTTTGCTTACCATCGGTTGTATCACGTGATGTGGTGGCACAAAACCTGCATTTTGCATCCCATAGTGGGCACTACCACCCCCATGCTGCATGAGTCGAGGCCCTCCACTGCCAGGAGCAATAGGAGGAGCATTTGAGGGTTGCATCGATGCTGGTCTCTGAGCTGCTGCAGGTGCTATTCCATAACCCGGCTGTGGCATTTAAAAGGAACAAATGAAACCGTAAAGCTGACATGATAACAATGATAAGAGAGTGATAACAGAAATCTGTTGTACTGTGAAAAGTTCAACTTCAAATGGGTACGAGGAATTACTTGTAACAGTTTTTTCTTTTTCTCCACCGTTAGATCCACTTGAGTGACAAATTATACCAAGATACATCTGTAGTAAACTTTCAGGACAATCCTCCTTACACTGTTACACCTGCAGGTACTTTATGAGCGGAAGCATGTCACATGGTAAAAGTTGCTCTAGGGATTCTATTGAAAATTTATGACAACAAGCGCCACATTCAGGACCGTTGTGTAACTCAAAAAAAAAAGAATCAACTCAATGGCATTGGGGTTAAAACTGAGAAAAACAAGAACAGAAATACAAGAATGATATCAAATGTCTCTTGAAAGAATGGTACTCTAGTGAAAGCATCTACTTCACTTTAGTGAATTCCAAAGTTCACCAAGGAGCTTGCTGTTTCATTATATAGCTACCACTATTGATGGCAACTTATTTTAACTGAATAGGAAATACATTCTACCCTCATTCACTACAGCACTAAAAAGCTCAGTAACATTTGGTATACGAACTAGAAGAAAACAATAAAGAAATGTCTTCATATGATACCCTCGCATTTGTGGTGAGAACTCAAAACAACAGCATAGAGAACTTTTTGGCCACGGACTAACAGACTTTTCCACCAGGACATAAAACCTTGCTCCTTCAGGACATAAAACCTTGCTCCTTTTGCTGCATGATCTACAACTCACCATCTGGTGCATTTGTCCTGTTTGAGGTTGCATTCTGTACTGTGGCAACAAAACTGTCTGCTGATGACCTACACTCATTGGTTGTTGGCCCGAATGGCGTACACCCTGCTTGCTCATATCATGAGGAGGAGTTCGCCGAGCTCCAGGGCTGGCTGAAGGGGAAGGTACCCCTGGGCTATTGGACGGCACCGGGCCGTGGTGGCGCTGTTGCTTCAAAACAAAGTAAAAAGCTGGCTCACATCTCAAACAAAGAAGCACCTACAAAGTGTGAACTGCTACATAGCATACTTAAGACAGATTTACATGAAAATATTTGCAACTACTTAGGATAAACAATGGTGTGTCTTACAATGTTACTTATTACTGATATTTTCTTTCCTCCACACTTTGTAATCTATGTGCTCAATTGCATCTTTTGCTACATAATTGTTGTATGATGGAAAGAGCAACTGTATCTGGGTACTTTAATTTATGCTTTTATTTTGGTGCTGACACAAGCACAAATGCATCATCATTTTCTCTTTCAATCCTCTAAAGGCTGCACTGTTCATAACAAAAAAACTGCCATGCTGCATAAAAATGGACACAACCGCTCTAATTTAATTCCAAATGTGAGATAATTTGAGGCTTTTGTCTGAAACTGCAAAATACCTGTGGAATTGGATGAGCTGTCCTTCGACTGGTCTGTGTGAAGTCTTCTGGTCGCCCAGAGTAAGAAATGGGGTTACTGCAGAACACTCATTAAGGAGACTTACACGAACATGAGAAACTGCGAACATTTTTACATATATTGTATGTATGAAAATGCTACCATATATTCTTTTTGCAAGTGCAATACGTGTGTCTCCACATGCAATGCTCACCTACACTTGCCCAGAGTTTACATACCACACCCCAGTAGAGAAACGCAACCACACTCACTGCTGGCACCTGCTGCTAGTTTTCCTATTGTTTACCCAAACACCGGATATTCATTTGGCGAAAGAATTGAACAGAAGTCAGTCAATGTCTCCAAGAACAAGGAGGACAGCAAGAACATTACTACCAAATTGCAAGACACAGTGAGTTAATTATTTAAAGTGTAATAAACATTTTCAAAACCAACAGTTTTTTTTTTCTCATCAGTCATTCAAAGTTGTGTATTTTCTGTGAAATGAACAACAGTTGAACCAGTGAAAGAAGTGATAGAAGTTTATAAACAAAAGAGAAAGAGATAATAGGAGGATTGGAACCTAGGATGTCAAGAAAACAGTTGCATTTAAAGTCTTAGGTCTAACCCACAGCTACGGGGCACTATGCTTCAAGGGCGAACTTGGGAGATGGAAAATGCATACAACAAACATAGACCGAATCCAACCTAGTCGTGTGACAGTAATATATTCATAAATTAATATATTCATGTGCTATTAGTATCTAATCCATAACCCTGGATCATGTCAAATAACCAGATCCCCTCGCGCCGTTTTCTAATGGCAGGCTATCCATCTATCGTTCAGTCTATTTTAGCAGCACAAAGCCCATTGAACGTACCGTAGGTAAGCCGGTTCCACTCCACTGAATATGTAACTTGTAAGATAGCCAGTGATGGTATGGGTCACCTCCGGGCACTGATTCTCAATTAGAACTGACAATTTAATTAAATAATCAGCCCTCAATTGCCAGCACACTAACGAGTAACGTTTGGCTCGATCCTACACACTTCATTTGGGTCTAGGCCATCCCAGTAACAAGGCGGTATAGCCTAACTCAGCTAGAGTGGAGGAATGTCTGTATACTGTGTGAGAAAGTCAGTGAGTCTGAACTGGTTCTGGGAGTGTTTATCACCCGATTTAGAGTTAAGCCATTGACGTTTCATTTCCTAAGACATAGCGTAACCACGATCCGGGTGAAATTAACGCCCAAATTAACATGTCACCATTTTATCCTACCGTATGGCAGGAAGTGCACCACGAAGATTATGTATGACGTGCCGTAGCCTAAGCTTAGTTTCGAGATGCTCTAATGTGTTAGGCCAAGGCGTACCTTGGAATAGTTGCACCGGTATACTGAAGTTATAATGTTATTTCGATGATTAAAACAAAGACAAAAATAAAAGGTAGTCTAAAAAATCCCCTGTGCGAAGAACAGTTATTAAAATATCGTTCTCTTTAAAGGATACTGATGGTTTGACCGGAACGCCAGAGTTCCAGGGAAATTAGATTGAGGAGGCACACCTACTTGAGAATTAGACTGGCTCATGGCAGTGCAAAAATCACACGGGAGTCCTCATGCAGGACCTTCCGTTTTCGAGATTTCCGTCTCACAGATCTCCTGAAAAGAAAAACCAATAACACGCTCATTAAAAAATAACATAAGTCTACCCCAAATAAGGAGTATTCATATCAATGTAAGCACCGATGACGAATGATTTGAACAGATTTACTGTTGCGATATTGTTATTGTACCTTAGCAGAAAATCCACAAGGAGACAAAGTATTTCGCCACTCGATCGGGAATTGTCGGACTGCTTCGTAAGTCACCGGATGACGTCATCCTGAAACTTTGCTAGTACGTGTTGCGCTGGCTGGCTCTTCACTGTACAAACAGCATGACGCAAGTCTATTTTGAGTGTTTGGGAATTTCGAACAACTTGAACACAGGGCTGTAAGTTGAATCAGGGAGCTGCCACTCGGGAGTGTGAGTGACGAATGGGTAAATACATATGGACAAAGGACTATGTTGACTTGATAGCTTCAATAGGTACGTCCTGTAATGTACTGAACGCTCACTTGACATTTTGTAAGTCAGTTCGCGAGTAGCCAGCCTAGCGCCTCTCTACCTGGCTGCCACCCTAGGATATGGCTGCCGCCCCATATCGTAGGGATAAGCTTAACAAAAAAAATTTGCTACGCCGCCGGGTTTTTCACCAGACATATTAAGTGTTGCAACGAGGAGGAGGTCTGAACACGACGTGTCACGGTGGGCCTATACAGCAAGAAGCTAGTTGTCAATCATACGTGGAAGATGGAAGGGGTACGTGTGATCGTGGGTGGACGTGCATCCCCCCCCCCAAAA
>VJOZ01029972.1:0-11231 GCA_009801055.1 Stichopus horrens
TGCAATTTGACCTACAGACAACCCAGGTGTTGCGTTGACATTGTCACTAAACACGCATTGGTATTGATCACACTTTAAGCAGTCGTTCCTAAATGTTTAAAAAAGGTGGGAAAAAAACAAACAATGAGTTAAAAAAAGGCAAAGTATAAACTTTATGTTGCTTTACAATAGTAGGTAAATAGATGTAATACCAAGCTGTCTTTTGTTGGATGAACTTTCATATCAAACTTAATGATACTGAGTAATTCCAACATTTGTAAAAGTCGTAAGTACATGTGTATTGTCAATCATTAACTTCCATTTTTTACACAACTCATTAATTTTGGGTTGTGTTTACCAACATTTCGTATCACAATGGAACCTCGGATGTCTTTAGCTGGGCGTCTTACTGATAAACGGATTGTGAGTAACTGAACATGTGGTTTTCTGGATTGACTATGACTTTTGTGAGATCATGATGATTTTTGCACATGACATCATTAACTAAAGTGCTTTTTAGTTCAATACAGTATTTACAAAGCTACTTTAAAACCGGATACATTTGTAAATGTTTGTTTCAGTCCAGTATGGCGTTTTATCAATTTGGTCGAGTTGCTACCTCTAACTCGGGAATATTTCACAATTGGTTACTGTCCGTTTGACGATATCTTGTGAACATTGCCGAAAAATTATTTCTCAAGTTTTGTTGGTAAATTGTGAGGCATTACTCTTTGCAAAGCTATCATGTGATTGTACGTGGAGAATATAGTCTATGTTACTTTACGTTAATTTGAACTTATGGATTAAGTATTAGGTTCACCAGCAATTTGTATTAAGGAAGAATCAGCAACTTGTAGACACGGAAATAAATGTTGAACACCTGCAGTGTGTCAGATTTCATTTCTGAAAACTGAAGAAAGGTATTGAGCAGCCAGAGGAATTACCAAATAATCAATTCATTCAAATGATTAATGGATTTGACATTTCAGTTTATTAATTACCTAGTATACTGACTGACAGTAATGAAAGTGAATGTCGTAGTAACCAAATGAATTAATTAAGAATCACAAACAACAACCAAGAAATGTCATGAGTTCTACAACCCTGACGTTTCAGTGTTAAAGATGTAGACCCTTTTCATAAAGTGCACAATATTCTCAAGACTATATCCCAAGTGTGATGAATGAGTGTTCAGGAGAACACAAGAAAAGAGAAACCAAAACGTGGTTGATCATCACCAAGCAACAGCAGGGTTTGGCTTTCATGTGCCCACTCAAGAAGTTAATGCAGTACGATAAAAAGGGAATGTTTATCGATTTCAGATTAAGAGTATAACAAGAGACAATAAAAATAACAACAGCAAAGGTTAGTGGTTATATGTTTTCAGACATAAATCAGTTAAGTTACTTTTTACAACAGCCATTGATTTTCTTGTGGCAGCCCATGTTCGGTCACCATAGTCAACATGGATTTCATAGTTGGATTCATTAAGTTAATCTTGATCATAGCTGGAAGCCATTTCACAGAAGGGAAAGCTTGCAATAGCAATTGTGGAGATCTTGAAGACAATAAAATCACCAGTTGTGTCATAACAAAATCTAAATGTGATGTAATGTTTCCAGAATTACGGATTTTCGACGACAATTTCCAATTCTCCTGGGTCGAGATTAATTTTCATCCTCATGACAACATGGGCGGCACTCGGCCGAACCCATTCGAATTTCAATCGACGCTACGTTTTAGAGGTAATCATACAATACATCGTTTTTCTGTTTTTATATCAAATACTGCACGAAGAGATGTTTTAAATACTCAAACACAACAGCGAGGTGTTTCATTCTATTTCTCAATTTCGGAGGTGATTGCTCAAGATTTGGGTGTTTACGAAATATCATTAGTTGGACTAGACAATATCACGGACAAAGGGACGTACATAATAAATCATAGCTATTACCTTTTCATGGAATCTAAGTTCCTACTGGCTCCAAAATGTGAACTTGCTAATTCATCTATCACAGACCATCTTCCGATGTTTGTTTGTTCTTTGTTTGGGTACTTCTTGCCTCATGTGATCTTGACTATTTCGATGCATCCTGCTGATGAAAACTGCACAATCTTCCAAAATCAGAAAAAGGTTCCAGGTATCAGTTTAGTGAGAGCTAATGTAACATCTTGTAGAAGCTCAACGGTAATTTGTCTAGCCAACCAGACCATGGGCACACCAAATTCAGATATTACGATCTCACGCGCGTGTGTTTTTGACCCCATACATTCTTCCTCGAGCCCGCCAGTTTCTCTGTCGGCGTCGTCTTTTGGATTTGTCTTGAATTTAACCAATATTCAGTCAATATTGATCTTAGTTATTGTACCTACCGCTGTTATTGCCGCAAATATTATCTGTTGGCGTTTGTTGTTAATGGATGCCAGAAAAAGAAACGTACAACAGGTGGATTCCGAATCAGTCGACCAAATGCAGGAGGAAGAGACAAGGGAGTCTACTAGCATTGGAAATGAAAAGTCTGCTTCGTCATTCGACGCTCATTGTGCGACGAGTGCAGAAGTAGAACTTTACGAAAATAACGTGGACCCTTTCACTAAAGGTCCTTGCGACAGCGTCTATGATGATATTTAACAAAAGTTACCCAATATTAATAGTAAATTGGCCCAAACTAGACGATGAGATAAACTCACTGGATACTTCAGATCTAAACATACATTGAGTAATGTTTATGTTGGTCAACTGAAAGTGGAAACCAATTCTATTGAGAGTGTTTATCAAGAAGATTAAATAAAAAAAAATTATCCGTTTGCCATTTAATACGAAAGACCTTTATAAATCTCATACGCCATGAATCGTTAATTTCACAAACAAAATAGTACTCAGTCATGGTACACTTGCATGAATTTTCCTCTTCTTTTATAAAGAGAGCCGTGATGCAAATTGTGTTTCTCCTATATTGCTACGCGGTATACGTCGTATATGCAATGGTTCCTATTTTTGACGACATGTACATAGTACGTCTGTTTTTTCTCTTTACTTTCTAAGTCTCTTTTTCACCTTTGATAATTTGTTTTAAAATTTTTCCTCTCTTATTTTGTTTAATCTGCTAATGACATCATTCATGGAAACTCTGGACTGTCAAATGAAGAAAGAAACATCTAGCAAAAGGTTACATCTCATATTTTGTAGTTAGTAGTGTGCGAAAACCTTAACGAAAATATAAGCCATGCCGGATAAGAAACCTCACCAGTGGCGTCATACCGAGAGACGAGGGCAACTGAAGCTAGGTTAAAAGTCTAATAAGTTATTACCCATTACAGGTAATACCATCAAGAGAAGGAAGACACTATGTCTAATCACAAGTGTGTGTAATTAGATGTGTAAGTGATCAGATGTAGTGACATATATAAATTTAATGTACATAGTTATAATAGTGCACGTTCCGTCAGGAAATGTCAAAGAGGTCGGTGATTTTTGCTAACTCTGCTGAAAACAATGACAGGCAGTGTTTCCTTCCTTAGTACTGCAGGCGCCCGGGGTGTGCAACATGTAGATGACAGTTCCGCCATTTATGACTGATTGAATTTCACAAAAGCAGTCATGCTTTATAGGTAAACCAATTCACAGTAGTGAAAACTTTCAGGAGATATATACACATTTAGAATTCATTAACTTTCCCAGAACAATAAAATGATCTACATTATAGTAAATAACTCTTTTTTCTTCCATAATTATTTTCCCCTTATTTTATACTACAATAATTAGAAATGGAATAATAATTACAGACACAGCCAAGGAATTTGCTTTTCCACAATTTGTCAAGTACACAGCAATAACTACATCAAATCAACCACATGTCAGACTCCATCTGGTATCCTTTTTTATCCATATTTTCACAGAAAAAAAAACCCGCATTCTAAACCCAAGCTAATATTACAGAACTTGTTAAATAACGACATTGATGATAGTAGAAGTTCAAAGGAACAATTCTGAAATATTGTGAATATTTCCTGAAGACGGAGGTTGAATTTTTAAAGAATGTAGTTACCGCAAGGAATTTGTAAGCGATGGTGCGGTATGACACGCGCTGAATGGTTGCATTACCACATTCTACACCCATTTGTAAACGGTTTGCAACTGTTACAGTTATACTTGATTTCATGTCAGTCCAGTTGCGTCCTTTGCATAAAAGGCAAGTTAAACTAGATACTTCAAATGATCCCCATGTAAAGGGTAGAAACCAAAACGCCGTTATTTTTTCACTACGATAAAAGTTAAATTTTGTTCGTATCAAGTGTCTACTTCCTTATTGTATTTATAAGCGGACGTATTGACCAAACGTTCATCTTGTTATTGACACACATATAGATGCTCCTGATGGTGAAGCAAACATGAAGTGCAATGTTCAGTTCGTCGTATGTGTTTTGTGCGTCGTGGGGAGGACGTTTGCACATAGTAGTGGTAGTAATTGCTTCCACGAATGTCATCGATTAGGTAGTCATATTACTACCTGCCTAGCAAACACATCTGACTGTGAACTGTTACTTCCAGGCGAGCCGTTGAAGTTGGAAAGAAACCAAGAAGACCTCTGGGTTGACGTGTCATTCACCCAACACTTGAGAACAGACTGTTGCTTGACAGAACATGTCAAATACCTCGGTAAACTTTCACTTGCCAAGAGTCACAGGCACAACAATTATTTTATTTCAATTTCCGATGATGAAAGGAAGCATCAACAGTCTATCAACTCTTCAGTATTGTTACTTTCTATTAGTAACTTTTCTAATCGGGATATAGGTGTTTACGATATATCGTTGATTGAAGAAGACGATAGCGACAAAATTAAGGTCATCTTTAATCATACATTTGTGTTATTTGACCGAAAGTCAGTGCCTCCTTCTCCGGAGTGCACAATTATTAACGAAGGTGACGGTACCAAATACGCAATGACTTGTTCATTGCACGGATATTTTTTTCCTCCCGTGATAATGGATGTCATTTTACAGGGGGCAAGCGAAGACGACTGTCCTCATAACCAAAGCGAAGAAATCTTTCCAGGGGTGAGAGTTTTGACGACAACAGTAGACGCATGTGATAACGCTACCTTTACGTGTATAGTCAACCAAATTCCCTGGGATGGATTCAATACTGCAGACATTTCTACCTCATGTTCTGTAATTATAAACGCTACTCAACAGACAGTTTATTTCGATTCCGACTCATCATTGAAGGAATTCATTTTGGACATCTTCACTTCAAAGACCATACTTTTCATAGTGGTACCTATTTTTGCTGTACTCAACGTCATCTGCTGTGCGTATTATGTAACCAAATCCAAGGAAGAGGAGAGGCAGACACAAAAGATTGCATCGGGTAAGTCAGAAATCGAAATGGATACCGCATTTCCCGAATCACGTGATCGAGTTTCTCAACACTATTATAGCAACGAACAGCTAGCAGACATTGCTATCGATACCCAAGTGAATGCAGAGTGCGATGACCTCTACGAATACGCCGATGATACCTAGAATACATCTAGTACAGTAATGCGAATTGTATATATCACCATTGTATATATCCAAAACAAACATATTGAGATTAAAACTCGTAGCCATTATATCAGATAAAATTGGATAGCAAAACAATTTGCATTTGGTGTATCTGGTTATGATGTGGTCAGACTGTTAACATTTTTTGAGAAGTCATTGTACCAAAGTCATACGGTTGTTCACTTGATTTTTAGGTACATTTACAGGAAACATTGGGATTAAACAAATAAACATTTAATAAAGGTAACTAACATTTTTTCTTTTCTTTTTTCTTTTGGCAAAACGTCAGTACTGGATGTAGTGCAGATATCAACAATAAAAAAAGTAATTCTACTTCTTTTACCTCGAGTGTGAAACCAATTATTTAATAGTACCCTTCCTGTGAGTTTCCACAAAATGCTTAGCTTTATTCATCCACCTCAACAGAAATAGCCTAAACGGCAAAATGATGTTTTCCCAAAATGTAGTTCACAGTGGTGTAGAGAAGTTTTTGATGTAATAAGTCCGTTTTTATTTTCTTTTTCAACATTTTTCTCACGAGAAGAAATTTTGAGTCATTTCCATACATGATTTGTATTTTCATGCGTATTTCCCAAATCCGTGTGTCACTGCGGCATGAAGCATGAGCCACTCTTCCATAGAAATGTCCCTCGCTGCAGCAGATTGAATGTGTACGCGCGGGTACCATTATGGTCAGTGCAGTGAGGACCTACAACCATATGGGGGTTATGATGCAACTAATGCCTACATTTGGACGGGGGCCATGGGTCTCAAAATATTTACGGTCAGAAGGAACCACTTCATCGGTTACAAACATGTAGCAGTCACATGCATTGGGGTAGCCGTGGGGACCGAAAACCTGCGACTGCCGTACGGCTTTTGAAGTGACATCATATAATTCACTTTAAGAGGACCTTGACGCGGTCATGGCTTTTAGCAAATACGATGGCAGACACAGGATATCAGAGAGGCACCCGCGGAGGATATATTAAGGTAACCGTGTGTCCAGACTGACCCTACCGCTGGATTCACTTGGATTTTAGAGGTTTGCCACACAGGACAATTTCGCCGCGCTGACATTTCATTGCAAAATTTCAGAAAGTATCCCACGTGTTCCACATGTTGTCA
Organism: Stichopus horrens; assembly: GCA_009801055.1. NCBI lineage: Eukaryota > Metazoa > Echinodermata > Holothuroidea > Aspidochirotida > Stichopodidae > Stichopus > Stichopus horrens. The sequence goes on from VJOZ01029972.1 coordinate 6,658, forward strand.
AGAAGAAAGGAGAGGGAAGGTGGAAAGGACAAGGAGAAGATCAATGACTCAATGAGCCACGGGGGCAAATATATGGACAAGGAAGCAGCTCGGTAAACGCAAGACTACTATATATCTAAAGTATGGTGGCCGTGGAATCATTCTACGGCATGGTTACTACATGTCATTTGCTGCGGCAAACATGAAAAAATATTTCCGCGTAATAATCCTACGGTGATCCCTATACTGCATGCCAATAGAGATACAGCCTTGAACAACCAAGAGACCATCTCAGATTACATGCCGCCGCAGGTATGTCGATTTCGGAGGGGGGGGGCGTTTCCTATCAGTAAGCCAAATTAAGGTAAGCATAACACTTGCAGACACTTTTTCTTTAGGGGTCAGAATCGGGGAAATAGCCTACCATTGTCTTCAAAACTGTGTATTACGTAAACACTCTGAATTAGAGCTACTCAGACAAGTTCTACAGAAGAAAATTCCACAAATCAAAATTATAAGATCATTGCATTAAAATATTTATTTCGGACGATACATTCAATTCATCCCCTTGATAAACCACCGGTTTTACAGGTCTATGGTCTTTGACTTGAGGACTTACTTTAAGTTAAGAAAAGATACGGTGTAATCTATTACACGACCATTTATTGTACATGATGAAAATATAAATTCATCTCAAATTGAATTTCAGTTTATATATTGTTGGTAAAATTGCTACATTGCTAAAATTTTGGTTTACGTAGTGGGACTAATTGTCATATTGCATCTATAAGTTAACAATGTCAATTTCATAAAAACTACAGAGCCGCAAGAGCTAACTTCCTTCATGCACAATCCCCAGTAAAGCACTCTGCGACGTGGGCCCCTATTTTACTTTATAAACTTGATCACTATGGTATATTAGGGGTACTGCCTTAGATTGGTTTCAAAGTTATATTAAGGACCTTTACCAATGTGTTGGTATTAGTAATGGTCACTCCTTACGTAAGCCTATTATTTGTCGTGTTTGTAGACTCGCATCTTACCTGTACAACCCATATTCAATACATAAGTAAGAACATTGCTTAAAGAGTTTGGGTACTCAACCGTTTTCGACATCTTCTCCCAAGAAAATTATCGGTTTCCTATGTAAAACACTTATACTCCATTACCCTACCTATTGCAATATTGTTTTGGGGAAGCACGTACCCCACTAGGCTTCAATCCCTTTTTTTGAAACTGTAGAAGAGAGTTGTTAGATTCATCAACTATGTTGACTATCTACATCCTACTGCACCACTTTTCACTAACATCAACTTTCTTAATATCTATGACTTAAATCGGTATTGTGGTGGACGTTTATTTTAATTGACTACATAATAGAACCCCATCAATTTTTGGAGATCTTTTTAGCTTGCGCTGTACTCGTTATCCCTACTCCAGTCGTGTTCCGGCGAATGAGCTCCCCCCCATGTAGGATTAGGTCTTCTCAACTCAGTCTTAGATTTATTCCAAAACTCTGGAATACTTTAACCTCAGAGATTACTAGGTGTAAAACTGTCTTTAGTTTTAAAAGAAAATTAAACCTTATTTCATTGCAAACTACCTTTGATTTTCTTTTCCTTTCTCTTTTCAGTGCATTTTCAAGTTAATTGTATTTTCCTCATATTTGTTCTCTTCCCTTTACTTCTGCATATGTTCTGTTCTTGTATATTCTAATGTTAAGGGGTGTCAACCTCCATAAGCTCCCAGCAGCTTCAGTTGCCACTCCTCAGACTCATCTCATCATCTCATCTTTTACCTCCCATTTGTTTTCACAATATGTTCCTTTCTTTACATTACTGTTTGTATTTTAGTCACTATGTTTTTGTCATTAAATTGGATTTGGGATTGAAATAAAGTTACACTGAACTGAGTATTCTGACGTAATCCCCCTCCTCAATTATTTGGTGCTGGTTCACGGCACTGCATGACTGTAAGCATAGTACGTTTCATTAATGGCTACACTGTTTAACATTGTTCACTGACTTCACCTACAAATAGGAACACACTTCTATTTGGCTAAATTCGTATGTTTGTTACATAAACAAATCATGCATATTAAGGAAAACATATGGAGACCTCAAAAAGTTGGATGCAGACTTCTGCTTACATGGTTTGTCCTTGGCAACATTTTTGAAGGGAGACTTAGGCGTTCACATAAGTGTACTTCGTAATTGCTCATTACCCATTTACGACATGTTTTGTTTAATCTTTTCACTATGAAGACAAACAACATAGTTAATATCAGTAAACTTTACAATGTCAAGAACAATAGCAACAAAGAGAATGGTTATTATAGTTACAAAAACAGCTACAATAAACAGTTACAACTACAGTAATTGATGGGGCAATAAATAGTACTTGACATATTGTAAATCTCTCACTGAAACGGTAACACTCGTCCTACTTTAAAACATTTGACAATATGCTTACTTGTAATTCAGGAAGTCAAGATAATTATGTTTCATATTTGTAATACAATAACTATCGTTTGTATAATTTATCTTACGTGTTGCACACGGCTTTCAGTAAACTAACAAAACAATAAAAACAATTAAAAAATATTTGACTCCAACCTCTTAAAAATATAAAATTGCCTCAAATTGTCACTATAGGTACATGGCAACGTTAGTCATGTCAAAAATTGCATAGTGCACTAAACGGTGTGGAAAAGGTATTAACAGCCGATGGCAAGATTATTAGCATCACACTAACGAGATGAAGCATAACATCTCTACACCGAAAGAGTTTCCCATTGAAAACCGGTAAATTCGTCATAGATGTTACCATTTGACTTCATAAATCTGAGACAAACAGTGCCCGAAGGTTTGCTTGTTTCCTGTAATTTTGCCATTTTTGTAATAGTAAGGTTTGTAGGAATGTTGCAACAACATCTGAAGAATTGCTTTGCCTTTCGCATAGTAGCGTTTCAGATGTACTGCATTTAAATATTACACAAGTGGATTTTTCGCTACTACTGAAGTATCCTTTCTTTTCTCTCCCGCTCAAAAGTCAAGGTAACGGCGAGTTATATGTTTCGTGTATTTAGTTGACCCTTGTACGCATACTTCAGATTGGGATCTCAAGATCCACAAATGCAGTACAAAAAGCAAAAACAGATGTCGAAGAATATTTACTTAAAAGCTTTTATGGATATCATTTTACCGTTTATTACTTTTAATGACACGTCTGTAATTTATTGCAGCTATTGTAATGTAAATGGCCGAATTCGTAATTATATGAACTCGTGAAAAGTGGACCATCCGAATTGTCGTTACTGTTAAATTAAACAGAAATTGTTAAGTTTAGTGGAGTTTGTCTATTGTTGGGTTGGTATAGTAATTATGATGCACCAAACAATATTCTACTGTCAGACACGTACGAACAGGGGCTTTACCAGGGTTTTAGACACTGTAAAAAATAATATCTGTTAACATTTGTCCTAAATTCGGTGTTACTGTATTTGACAGAACGTGGTTTTGTAGATTTGACCTATTTTATCCTGTAAGATCTTTAGCAAAACTACAGTTAAACGTTCTGGACATTCTAAGTTACATTCATAGAATTTGATACAGGTTAACGATCGTCGGACGATGGCTCCATGGTAACTGTGTGATTACAAGTAAGAGTGTCATGGAGCGTTTTCTCGTATGCGTTTCTACCCTGACCAGTGAATATGTTATACACAAGAGTTCAGTCTCGATGAACGATAAACAAAAAGGGACTAAGGCTACACCATTGAGAATGGTTACTGTATCCTTTCCTGTTGGTTACTTCAACATTCAGTGAGGCATAACAATACTATCCCGCTGTAGTAAAGTCGAACACTCGGTCCCGGCCTACACGTCGCGTACCTGATACACGAGAGAGAACTTGTGCACACTTTGTTAAGATGTTTAGAATTTAAAAGATGCTTTTATCATTTATTTTGAGCAAGAGAAAAAAATGATAAATTCGAAGTAACTGGCGATTTTTGTATGAAAACGTAGAAGGATCAGTCAATTTTGTGAGGGGGGGTTACTTCTGGTTTTTGATGTAAGCTATAAATGTAGATAAAGATCTGGACTTGGGCTTTGTAATATATAAGATGAATGATTTACAGAGTGAGAGTGTAGTGGTAGACAAAACTCATGAGGTATAATGAGTCATGGGCATGTATGTAGGGCCGAGGCATGTATGAAGAGCGGGGGGGGGNNNCCCCCAACCAAATTTTTTTTTGTGAAAATTCGGGCAGTATGTTCACAATTTTTCGGTTACCTACCGAAAGAAAAATAAATTGAAAATACGTAGCTAAGGAAAATTCAAAGTTGCAAAAATATCCTAGATAATTGAAATAAACTTCTTAATCTTGTCGGACTACGTTCGCCAATACCCCTACTAATCTAAAAGAGAATTTTGACACAATCGACTTTACATACTTTTTCTCCATTTACATAAGATATTTCGTTGTTTACGTTATCATGTCGCATAGTATTAAAAGGATGGTCCAGCCACAAATATAGCTTTGATATGTTGAAGAGCAAGTGAATCTGACCATTATGGTGAAACTTCCATTC
>VJOZ01029980.1:0-10264 GCA_009801055.1 Stichopus horrens
TCAAATGTCAACAGCCATGTACCAGTATATGGTTCGAACAGAGTTGACGCTGCTTTCATTTACATGGCAAGCCCCCAAACGAAATAAAGTATGTCTAACTTTGAAAATCCCTGCCCACTATCCTGCCTGACATTGCGTAACTAGCCAGTGAAGTCTCTGAATTACAGTCTTAGGGTTCTGCATCCATTTTAATGAAAATAATCTGACGACTTCACTGAAAGTCTGTCTCTTCATAGTAGTTGTCATATTGGATGAATGAGGTTGACCAGGAGCTGCTGTAATGAAAGTCATCAAGTGACCAGCATGTCAGTTCATTACATCTGAACATAGCAGCTCTTTATACCGAGAACAGTGTTTAACAGACAAAAACAAGAGTCCTACCTCACCAGTTTTCTTCAGTGAGGCACAAACGACTGTGCATCCTCACACCGGAAGATGAAAATTGTCCATATTTGTCCATTTTTCTTTTTATTAAAGGAAAAACAATGATGAACACACACGTCCATATACCCTCGTTCACCCTTAGCTACGTCACTGGGGGAGGGGTGGTGTAACGTCTGCCATTCGTTGTCGTCAAAAGTCTTTCACACAGTGAATTGACCTTTATTGACCTAGAAGATTTAAAATCATATCTTTGTTAGTAGAGAAAAGGAACCCTGCAAACTGTTTTCATAGAACTGGTACCCACAAAGAAACAGTTTCATTTCATAGATTTCATTTTTAGAAGATAAATTGGGAACACTTGTTCTACATTATGAACAAGACAGTGCCACCATTGACATGTCACATTATGAACCAGGCAGTGCCACATTATATATGTTTTGTAATGAGGTAATGAGATAATCTTCTGAATACCCTAACAGAGGATGACTAATTGCAACCCCATCATCCTACTCATAAAATAACTCAAGTTCTAGACGTCATTAGCACCATTTCATTAGTAAGCATTCACTTAGGAACTGTGTCAAAACAAAACCCCTGTGTCATGCAAGCCATGCAGCTTCTCACAAGCCCGGCTCAGGTTCCCATCTCTTCCGAGATTCCTATCACACAATGTAAAAGTTAAATTAATGATTCAACAACTTTTGATTGGAGACTAGAAACTAGCATGAGGATGACAGTGACATACACAGGATTCAGATGGGTGAGGGGCATATTTTATGGGGTATTCCTCCAACTGATATGGGGAGAGTCTAAGGGGGGAGGGGGATATTTTTCCTTCCCTTCGGAAGATTTTTCGAATCAAAGAATACGGAGACCCAAAGTGGTGCCCAATCTGTGTCTACCTTTTAATTCGATTGGAAGAATGCATCGCTGATTTTCACAAATTTTTCTAAACATTGCCCCTATTTTTCCCGACTAGGGACGTTCTTGGGGGCCTTTTCCTCTGGAACCCCATCCCTTGGGCATGCAACTGGAGGATAGTGGACAGTCGTGAGAATACGGACTTTCATATTACTAACAGGTCCGAGCAGTCTTTATTCCTCGTGATAGGAGTAACATATGAACTCCTGGAAGATTCACGAGATTAAGATGAGAACACCCAAAAATCTTTGGCAATCTTCTCCCATTAAAAAAAAACAACATACTTTTGCTTCAACATTTTCAACTAAGTGTTCACTGCTGTTCAGGTAGAGTAGATACTATTCTCATTCTTGGATTCTAACTGTATATTGAAAAAGAGAAAAATTCAACTTTATGCGGTATTCTCAGTTAATTGCGAAATATATATTTGGTCGGCATTGGTTGTAAGGTCATTTCACTTTTAAGAAGAAAAAAATACCGGTTTTGGGGGAATACTGTACAGAAAGAGACTCGTAACATTTACAATAATATATAATAATAAAAAAATGTCGGCAAAACAGGCTACTTCGGACATTTGGAAGTGCAAGTATTTGAGGAATAATAACTTTCTTCTGTTTATCGAAAATTGACATTATGGAATGTAAACGAACAGCTTTTTAGGTAACATGTCCAGATGACATCATGGTTTAGGCTACACCATCGGTAACATTTAAATTCAATTTTTCACCCTGCAGATGTCTCCATTATTCCAAATAGCCTCCATGATTCAAATATAAGCGGGCAACCATATAATGTAAATGGATTCTGACACAACAGAGCTGGCCTTCACTTGAAAATCAGAATTTTTTAAACATTTTTAAAATCAACCTGATTTACTTGTAGGACTACCATGGTGGAGAAAAAACACATGTTGTATACCAGGGGTGGTCTTTTTTTTCCCTCGGAGGAATGGGGGTGGGGTGGGGAGAGGATTATATCAATAGACCGAAAGAACAGGTCAAAACCCCTGTCCATGTAACCCTACCCCTATTTCTAACTTTAAGCATTGTTATTTGATTTTGAAACAGGAACAAAATGTTTCTTCTGCTGGAGCAATCATTGCTGTTAGTAGACCACATTTATACAAAAAAGACAAAAGTGAAGTCTAAAGCTAAATATCATGATTCGCATTTTGTCTGCGTAATTCGAACGTTAACACAATGTGCGACAGTGACGTCTGAATCAGCTCCAAAGATAGCCTATGAGTGAGACCTCCCCTCCCCTCCCATGTTGGTACAGACAATGACCAATCAAATTCTCAGATTTCAACTTGTGTGAAGTTCCTCCAAACAGTAACTTTTGACTATTTTTTCCCAATTTTCCTGAATGATAAGAGACAACCATGTTCTGTAGATCTATCGTAGGATTCCGTTGCTTTTCTTTGTCTGCCATCTTGATATCGGAAGGAATTTGTAATATCCAAAGGAATCGAACAGTCGATAATCGAAAAATTGATCTACTGGGCACCACGTATGTACAACTCGAATGGAAGGTAACTTACTACAGCACTACCGCCCATGCCACTGACCTGGAAATCTGGATCAGCTGTTTTGTTCGGCGAACTACCCAAGAGAAACAACGGGGAATGTTTCCTCACGGGGCTTGAGTTTGGACATTTTCTGTGGCGAGTACCCAACAAGAGTTATCCAATGATGTGATTTCGTCGGACGCACCCGATCACTTCTCCGAAAACTATAAAAAGGCTCTGATAAAGTTTCACAGTATCTGCTGTTGTCATTTTAAAACACTGCAGATAAAGCCGTCGTAAGCTTGTGACATATACAGTGACAGGTACGTGTGTACGTACGCAGACTATCAAATATGCCACCGAAATATGCTGGGTGGATTTTTTAATGGTTTTCAAATGTGGATCGTGTGCACGCCTTGCGTGTAACTGGATTCATTTCTTTGCAGCACAACTTGCGTGTAGCATACTGCTGTTATCACTGCCCGCCATGTATTATTCAGCGATTGTGTGACTGTTCGTCTGGTCTGATTATGATATTAACGAATAACGTAATGAGCAAGCTCGTTTGGTTGCCAAGTTGAACATGTGCCATGAAAGCATGTACAAACTTACTAATACTACGTAGGCCTACATTGCTGTCTTGAAGTTGAACGGCAGGTGCGACAAACTATCGTTTAACTGTGTAACGGAACACATTGTTATTGCATGATAACACATCAGGATACAGACAAAATGTGTAATATCGCACTTTTGTGACATTCTAAAGGTCAGTCCCCAAAAGAACTATAAAGCATACAAAATCCGGTTATCATATTATCTGTTGCATTATGCCCTCAAATGAAAAAGGCCATTTAAATTAATCATTCATAAGAAAATGGCAGCACAGTACACAGGGTCCAACTATCTTACATATCACCATCCATCGCTCTCCCCGCGAATCCATGGAGTAATGGAAACTAACCAGGGATATGAGGGTGCTAGTGTGAGTCCCAACACAGCTGGACAACCGCCATATGTGGCTGGTACCATACCGCGACCATTACCGCCTGGGATGCTGGCAATTAAACTACCAGATCACCAAGAGGTAAGTACCATATTGCTATTTCTTCTAACCAGATATGTTGAATTATTGATCTATTTTTAATGTATTTTCTGACCAGATGAAAGGAGGTGTGATGTTCAGGGTATGATAAATGTTAAGATTGTTTACATTTGCTTTTCTACATTGCAATTCTGTACTAGCCTAAGTTATAAATTTGTGTTGGTGCCATCAAACACACATTTAGTTCATAGTGTCATAAATATGAAATAACAAAAAAGGATTGTGGCCTGTACTTTTTGTTGCATCAGATGGAAACTTTCATAGCATGTTAGGTATTCTTGCTTTGTTGCGTGGTTTTGCGTTTTTGATGCGTGAGTTGAGTGCAACTTAATATCAAGAAGTATTGCACCCACCATGTCACTAATTGCAATTTTGTTTAAACGTACTTTCAGCAACTTGCACTAGCTGGCCTTGTATGCCCCTGAAGACATCATTAATGTTGTAAATTGTTATCGTGAAAATAGATTGTTTGCTCATCGTGTCGTTTGTCTGTCTTGATTTTCTTTCCTCTTGCAAATTTATCTAAACATGAGATGAGGATGGTTCATACTCTGAGTGCGAGATTTGGAAAAAGATTGATTTCTTCACAAACCACAAGTAGATACAAGTTGGGAATTGGTCACTTGACCAATGGGTCATCCTGCTTGCCAGGTGGCCCAGTGAACATAAGCACTGTTGTAGTGCGTATGTCAGTCTTGCAGCTAGAAACTAAGCAAGAGTGCCCATTGTATCTCAGTATATTCCAGTACAAAAAAGTATGATAGGGGTGCTGGGGTGGATGGATGGATAGGTGGGTGGGTGAATGATAGATCGAAAGAGAACAAGGGCTGCGTAGAACCTGGAATTGTTGAAATCTTTCAATTTTTTTCTCTCTCCAACCAAGTTTCTCTTCCCTTCTCATAAATTAACCAAATTTGTGAAGGGTTTGATTTATTGGCAGATTGGGTAAAGTATTGCTGCCTAATTGGAAGTATATAGTAATGAGTAGTTTAGATTGTACCTTCATTTTGTGTCAGTACTCATTTTAAATATTGGAAAGCTTTAATTATATTTTTTCTAAGAAGTTAGCCACATCATGGCTGCTTACATGAAGTACCAGTTTTTGGAATTTCCTTTATTGTGATGAGTGTGTCGATCCTTCATGGCTAGATGGAATAAAGAAAAAAAAAACGATTGCCTCTGAGGAAGGCAGTCGAAATGTCCACTCTTGCTTAGTTTTTATGTATTTGATTGTTAAATTACCCTCCAGTTCCCAAACCTCCCCTCCAAAATGACAAATTTCCTAGAAAGGAACTTCCATAGTCCCTGATCATTTCCTCCCATGATTTCCTTTCCATGTGTTTATGAAGTTTCAATTTATATCCCTGGTCAGAGGCAAATTACAAAAAAATGTTTTGTAGGGAATTAAACAATTCCTTAAATAATGTTTGATCTTTTAAAACTCACCCTTGTTTGATAACATTCAGTTCTAAATTACATCTCTGTCAATTTTTAGTTAAGGTCCATAATGTGGTGTTACTATTACCTGATAATCAGCCTCACACAGTTCGTTAGTCCACTTCCTTTAATAGATGTTACTCTCATGTTCCTATTTGACTTGATGTAAAATTTGTTCTGAAAAATTAAAAAAATAAATTAAATGAAAAGGAAAGCATGAAATGATCTCATGTATAGTCTTACGTTTTAGAATGAATTCACACCTACGTAGCCTTTCTGTTTCTTTCTATTGTCAGTGTTTGCAAGTCGTTGAGCACAATTGTTTCGAAGCTTTCGTTCCTTTTGTTCCCTCATACTTTTTCAAAAGTGTTGAAATTCTACTCAATGTCTGCTTTCTGGCGGACAGTTGGAGAGTAATTTGTTTTCTATAAAAGTTTGTCCTACAGTAGAGCTGTGTTGGTACCAAATATGCGTACAATTTAAATATTGCCACCTATTGTCATATTTTTAGGACACAGCTGATCTGCTAATTAATGGTGTAACCTTCTTGTAGCTGATGGGTATTTTTTAAAATATGACAAAAAGTAATTTAGTTTTGAATTTTCATTCACTGAGTCATTTAATTATCCCAAAAATGTCCTCTACCAATGTCTTGGAAAAGTTGGAATAAATTGCTTTGAGGAAGTAGTTTTTCAGTGCCTCTGGCAAATTTGAGCATGCCACAGTTTTGGGGCCAGTTTAATGATGCAGATGACCATTAAAAGGAAAACCTTTTAGAGGCTGTAATGAATTTGTAAAAGTATCTGATTTTCACAGCATGCTGGTACAAATTGCAGATGTCTTTTAAACCCAAATATGCTGTGGAATCATATGACATACAATTGAATAGTAGCTGACTGTAAGGGGCAAGTGTGAAAGTGATTTTGATATCAGAGGAGTGTGAAGATTGAGCTGTTAAAAGAAGTGCTTCTGGTTCTGATCTTCAATATTGTTTACGTCAGTTGGATTTCGTGGACGATGAAAGCATTGCTGTGACATTCTCTCAGGGCTAGAAAAAACGGAAAGCAACGATAGCCATGGCTGTCTTGCCAAAGGTTACAGATGACTGTTGTACCTTGCAGTGAATGTCCTATGAAAAATAATATAGAACTACAGCCAATTTGCTCATTTTGGCAGTGACCATCTTTGAGCCTGTTTTGAGCCTCAGCCTTGCATTCATCTTACACAGGTCATTATCATTACTATGGTGTATCTCTGTCATTTCTGTGGAATATGAGTTGAAAATATGTCAGTTGAAAGTAAAATTCTGCAGAAAATGTCATAGCCACAACAAAATAACATTGTTTAAACCCCATTTTTGCATAGATGAATATTCATTTCCATTCAAATTGGCCTGTTTGATTTCAAATAACAGTGACTGACTGGCAGTGACTGCTATGCTTCCTTGTAGAGTCTGAATTTTGTAGGGCCAACCAAAATTTCGAGAGAATTGTTACATTAAAATTTCTAGAAGATGAGTGCATTACTTCCTTTCAGATTTTGTGACAGGTGATCTTTTACTCTACTTTCTCTTCCCTAAAACACTGAAAAAGAACAAAGGTACGACATGAAAAACAAGTGTAAAGGAGTATAAACAAGCATAATCGCACAGCATGGGAGTTCTACTTGAGCTGTACTGTTGATGACCCAGCAATTACCAGTACAACTCATATTCCAGGCTTAAGTCCTTTTTTTTATCGTTAATGAGCCACAAGGAGTGAGTCCAATGAACTACAGTTTTTTAAAATCAAAATGAATACTTTAACTTTCATGTGGTTAGTTCCTGCAGCTCTCTTTTTTGATTAATACCAGAATGTTTCCCTATTTGTAGGCCTACTGTACTGTATTTCTCTGGATAATTTTGTATCCATGTGGTATAATCATCTTTGTCCATTGCTGTGAGTTCTGACTCTCTGAACTGGGATACAGTCCTTTATTTGAAGTGACCTAAGCATGTGATGAGGTAATCGTGATATGGTTTGTACTGTCCAGATTGAGTGAGGTATTACTTACTAGAGCCTTTCAAAGAAAGTCCATGTAACAGAAAGGTAAGTGATGTTGCATACATGTTCAGTGGGTAGCTTGGTCAGTTTGTCTGGACACAAGGGTTTGAAGAGCCTTTTCACCTCTCTTTCAAGTAGCCTTTTTAACCAAACATCCTAATTGTTGGGTGATGCAAGATTCTTCTAGGATTACGTTTACTTTGCATTTTCCTTTCATTTCCTGAGATTTTCAGCAGTTGCAAAACCACAAAAAAGAAAGTAAATACCGGGTAAGATAAATACATCGTTGTACGTCATTTGGCTTCCCCTGCTCTCCTCAAAATCGTAACATCATGTTTTAATTACAGTTTTTGTTATTTTCTTTCTGAAATCTACGTTTGGTAAAAGTTTTATTGTCAGTTTAAGACCACGTCACGTTCTAGCGCTGTCAGAGCGCTCATCCCAATGATGGTACATGAACGTGCTTATTACCACTTACCAGGTATGTGAGGTATATCGTTGTTACTTCATGTTACCCTGAAGTGCTAGAAAGGATATCTATCACAAATACTGTGCCTTCTGAAAATGTTTTCTATGCAATTCTCTTATATGGACTCTTCCACTTTGTAGTATTTTCATGTCATTTTATGGTATAAAGATAAAACCATTACAATAGACTGGAGAGTGGGTAAGTTGTAAATCTTCACCTCTTTTTCAATGAGTGGTACTAGCAGAAAGGCTAGATAGAGAGGATGGTCACCTCAGTTGAAATTGATAGATTGGTTTGTGGCAGTGGTGTTTCCTCTAATTAACTATGCACAAGTTGACCTGTAATACCAAACCATGGTTTTGCTAATTACACTGTGTAGATGATGTGGCAGTACAGTACCATATCCCAGCATGCAGTCCAGTGTTAAATACAGTGCAATTTCATCTGGTTGTCCAAAGGAAAACAAAACATGCAAGTTTTTTATTCTTAACTTGAATTGTTCTACCAAAATTAAGTTTTGTCAGTAAATATGTACAGATAATGAACCTAAGTGCTTAGACTTGTGTACCATGCACAAAAGTTGCATTGAACATTTACAATCTATTTGTTTCATGTGTCCGAGTTCCACAGGTGTATAATTTGATCACTGCATGAAACTGATGTTATTTTCTGAATTGAGGATGATATTTTGTGATGTGTTTGGTCTTGCTAAGCCAAAAATAGTGAGAAAACATTTTAAATCTCAATGACATGTTTTTACGATGGTATAACAAATAATATCCTCATGAGGTATGGCTCGAGAATAATTTTGAATAAACCTTGGAGAGTTCATAATGCAAACAGCTGCTTAAATGTGAATTATTGTGCAACTTCTTGAGGGTGATTTACTTAATGTGTTTGTCTATGTTTCTGTGATGTGCATGGAACAATTATTTTTTACTTTAGCAATGTTACGTTAAGTTTACCTAGATAGATATAGTTTGCGTTTCTTCATGCCCCTGATAGTCAGTTCAGATCTGTTTAGCAGTTTTTACTCGTGGTGGTCGTCTCTCAAATATTTAGCCCACATATCCGCCCAGAACTTGGTGAAGAATTCAAAGCATGTGAGAGTTGAAAAGATGGCTCAAAGTTTGATATCCCAATTAGCACAGTAGTTTTGAGTTTGCTTGGTTTGTTATGAAAGTAATATAGTTAAGGGACTGGATATTATTGTGACCCATCTGAGAAGAGCATTATTGCTGATTGCTGTAAACTTTTAGCTTTTCACATTCATGAGGTAGGATGATTTATTGTGAAGAATTTTTTTTAGAATTTACAGGTGATGGAACAATTGGATTTGAGTTGTTGTTTTACAGTAAGTCCAAAATGTATATATATTTCTTCCCTGGTAATTTACCCAGCCTGCTGAATATTGTGCTGTACAGTATCTCTGTGTGTTTAGAAGAAAGATAAGTCAAACACATCTGTAAATTATTGAAAGAAAGAGCAATCTTCCTGGAACCAAGGCCTGCAACATACTGTATGTTCACTTTTGCAGCTTTGTTGTCGTGGTGATTGCATGAGCAAGGTTTAATCTCATGCTAGGTGCACCATGGCAATACTGCATCTACATTCATGGATCTATCACTTTCAAATTTAATCAGAGTATTATGTCTAAGGAGATTCACAAGTGAGTTTAGGTGGCTGCATACAAGTGACACATGTATGGTGATTACCTGGCATCTCAGAATAACTCCACCACTTAGAACTGTACTGTAGGAAAATTTACTTCGCTCCTCACTTACCTGTGTTCTCACAACTGTTGTTTGTCCCACTACCATGCTACAGTAGAATCAACTGGTAACCTTAAGCACCACCTCTCCTTCCCTTATCCTAATCCTAAATGGTCTAGTGCCTCCTTCCCAAGCAGTCACTCTTGTGCTGAAGTGTAGACTAAGGAAAGTTTAATGGATCCCCTACAGTTTGCAGTACGGTGTACTGTAAGATTATTGGATCCACTACAGTTTGAAGAATGCTTTAAAATGGGTAGGAAAGACTAGCAGATCCCTTCAGTTCACTGTCAGTACTTTTGTAGGTTGGAAGATTAATGGACCTCCTATGGTTTGGAGACTGTACTCTGTTTTTGTGAAATTTATCCCTTTGTTGTGCTTTTTGTGGTGAAAGAACTACTGTACCTTTAACCACTATGTGAAATGTTTTGAAGGATGCTACTATAAGAGGATCTGCTCATGAAAAACATCACAATTGTTGTGAAACGCAAAGGGTACCATTCATGAAATTTGAATCTTATTTTGAAACCTTACTCTATAAAATGATACAGTATATTAAGGCTCTCTTAGATGTGTCTTTTTTTGTGAATATATCTCAGAAGCCAAGCTTACAAGAAAAAAAAAAGGAAAAGA
>VJOZ01029982.1:7893-32620 GCA_009801055.1 Stichopus horrens
CAGTGGGGTAGCAACATGATTTTGAGTATGATGGGGAAAAACATTGGATGAGAAGCAAATTTATGCCCCCTAAAACGGCAATCGACGACACAGGTGAAGAAATTTGACGTGGGGTAAAGTAACGTTAGAAAAGCACAGTCGGATTTAAATAAAGTTGTAGGGGGTTGGCAACTCCCCTGCCATATGTGATACAGGGGCATTTGTCTGGCCTTGTCCCTGCTGTTCCTACGTCTTTGTAAATATTGGTACCAAGCAAGAAAGTTTTCGAAAGACGCCTTGCCCAGCATATCCTAATTAGTTTTCGCTAAAGATTAGAAAACGTCATGGTCGCAATGGTTATAAATCAGAGAGACAGAGTAACAAAAGAAAAACGAAAAATTAATAAATTAAAAAAAACAACAACAAAAGAAGAATAACACAGGCCTGAAATAACACCCATAATGATTTATGAGTTTGTAATTGAAAAGCAACCACCTGTGGTCTGGATTTCAAAACTCATTATCCTCTGTGAAATGAATGTAAATTCATATCTTAAGACCACGACAGATTTGACTGTCTTGCATATTTATACAAACACTTGAAGAATAGTATATCAAATATGTAAATGGTAATTAACAATGGTGAGTGCGTGGTTGTGCCTTGAAGCGCAGACTAAGTTAGTGATAGAATGGTGCAACTTGGAAAATAACTGGGAAAATAGCGGAAGGAGGTCGGAAATACTGGTGGTACAAGTGAGTGGTAAAATGAGGGCGGTACCCCACGTTGTCTAGACGTAAATAGTAAATTACTTTATGGGACTAAAACAGAAATTACGCAAATACGAAACAAGAGTATTTTTTATTCATAAACAAGCCAATCAGATCCCATTATCATCCCTGTAATCACTAACATAATCATCATCTTGATCATCATGGTCATCACCATCATCATCATCATCATCATCATCATCATCATCATCATCATCATGATCATTGTTATTAGC
The DNA here is from genome assembly GCA_009801055.1 of Stichopus horrens. Lineage (NCBI taxonomy): Eukaryota > Metazoa > Echinodermata > Holothuroidea > Aspidochirotida > Stichopodidae > Stichopus > Stichopus horrens. Next base: position 8,876 of record VJOZ01029982.1, read on the forward strand.
ATCGGCAATAACTAACATCTCAGTCGGAGACTATACGTCTCAATCACCCTAACAACCGGCCCCCGCTAATCAGGTAAGCCGCTTGTGTCCTCATGTGATCTTTTAATTCGTCTGTTAACTCCATTCTAGGAAATTTAACTTGAAGGCAAGTTTTTGCCTTTCGTTTCATTGGGAGAAGTAGGATGGAAAAGTTAACATTTGAACACTGAATAGCAATCCAATTACCCTCTGTTCTTAAAGGGTAATAACCTTATTTCGTAAATAACTAGTGTAATCAAGAACTTGGTTCTCATTGAAATATAGTTCACATATTCTACATTTCGGACAATACGACCCGAGTGAACAACATCAGAACTTTTGATTCATCAAAAAGTAACAAATAAACATAAAATTAAAATGGGGAGAAAAAAGGACTGCAACATTCTTAATATCTGACAGAACTTTTATCAATCACAATGTTCGCTAATATTTGTTTTTGTCCTTTTTAGGCAGTTGCTATTTTTTTACGTCTTCAATTGGTTCGTTTACACCAAGTATATGATTCGTTTTATCAGAAGGTTAAGGCCCCATTGCAGTTTTGCCACCTTTTTTTATTAAAATTACTTCCTTAAATTACTTCCTTAAAAATCTTACTTCCTTTCCATTTTAAGACTTTTTAGTTCCTTCTTTTATTTGTGTATCAACCCCTCACCTTTAATGGCAGAACCGTCCACAAACTTTGTACTTGTCGTTATTGGTTCTTCTCAGAAGTAACATTCACATAGACCAGTTTGTTCAGTTCAGCGGAAACTATAATAACTAAGATCACAAGAGTAATTTTTTTTACTCACGTACTACCTCCTGTGACGTTTCCAATTAACAACGCTGCCTATTGGTCCGCAAGCCGCTGAATAATGAAGCTGAGAGGAAGTGTACAAAATCCTCAAGGCAATCAAATTGTCGTCTCAGTTTTTAAGCGTACGTGGGAAAGACGTGATTACACCACAAAGTACTATACGGTATTATTTTGGGGGTTGTTATAATCGTTTTGTACACATTTCTTTCCATTTCTTTCTGTTATGAACATACGTGAACATAACGCACTTGACTTTATGTGTTAGTCCACAAAGAGGAAGGAAGTTCTTACATAGCCAAAAGTAAGAAAGAAATACCAAACTTGGAGAGGGTTTTTTAAGAGGAATCTTCCATCTACCTGGAGACTATCCGCACAAAAGTAAGTTCCTTTTTCTTCCTTTTTTTTCTCTAAGTTTCCTGCCATCATCATCATCATCACCATCATCATAATCATTTTCAGTCTGTAAAGAACCTTGTTTATTGAGTTGCATTCCCAAGTCATTTATCTGCAGTCTTGGAAGAATTTTGTTCCTTTTTTCGTTTATCTTCATTCTCCGAAAGAGAAACGGCCATGTGCGTACATCAAGTTCCATAAATAAGTTACCATTTTGCCAATTTGCTCATTTAGATGTTACCTTGGTAACTCACATTACAAAGTCCAATGCGATTGTCGCTGAGATGACATACTTTAAAGTTAAATAAAAAATACACCGTTGTATTGTATCTGATATTTGCTAATCGATTTATCTCTTCGTTAATTTTAAGTTGTTAAGTATGTGATATCTTTAGTCAACTCATATAATCATACCAAAGTAAAAAGCCACCGATCGTTTAGTAGAGTCCGTTAGAAAATTGATGGTATCCCCTTAATTGCTAGACAGTGTCATATGTGCCTATATTTGGTCTTCAAATTGTAGGAAATGGAAGGTTTGACAAGTTAGGTAAGTAAACCAAACAAAAACCCCCAAAAGCAACTTAGAATAGACAAAGGTAGACAATAACGCCAAATCTTACATTCAACTGAACCTTTTACATGTCGCAATTTCTTATATTTGTTTGCTGACTGAGCCCCCCCCCCACACTGAGGTCATTACTTGTCCAGTATTTAGTACCCAAGAAAGTTGTGATAGTCCGCACTCCAGTGACAAAAATTAAAAAGAAATGTAATAGCCAAACCAACATATAACTCACTTACTCCAATCGCAAAGTGGAGGTCGAATTGATGTCATGGCCACACTTTACAATAGAGGAATCAGTGAATTATGGTGAACTTAGGGTTTCTTCTCCGAAATTATTCTTAAGCCCATCAAAGTAGTAGCTTTTAACGAAGCGTTGCTAGTTGCTAGTTTCAGAGAAAGATATATTTCAGTGATTCAAAGTGACTAACTTGGAGAGGGTTGCTCAGTTTGCCCGTTGGGCTCCAAAACCATCATAGGCAATAATTGTTCCACCTGTGGTTTGACAGGTCAACCCTCAACTTCAATTTGATAAGATCTTGTAAATAACCCCAACTAATCTTTTTCGGGTGGACATTAGCTACTTAACATTCTTATTTCCGAGACATTTAAAACGTTTTATCGACAACGAAACCTTTCCCAGAGGCTGTTTAAAAGCTCAAATAGCTCTTTTTTCGGTGCTTAAAAGTCTCAGGTAATCGGAGTTAATATAAACTCACAACAAAAGGGCAAGGAGTGCGCAAATTAGTTTGGACTCAAGAAAACGGAAGTAGGTAATGAAAGAGACATTCGGTTGGTTCTTAAGTTGAAAGTTGGGTAAGTAACAAAAGCAATAAGGGCCCACTGCATGCTTTTCGCCCCTTTTCAGCCGTTCTCCAATCAAAGTTAGAGGTATCGTTACGGTTGAAGTGTCTCGTTTCACTTTTAAATCGTATCAATGATTCAACAGGTTATTGTTTATACGTTGAGCTTAGTTTTACACTCACAAAAACGTAAAATAAGAACTCCAAAACTTTTTGGTAAAATTTTACANNAGAATTTACGTATACTGCTTACATGAAATTTACATACAATTTATGGAGTTCTCATTTTACATAATTTAGGTAAATAATTCTGTGAGTATATGTTGTTGTCTTCTTTGTAACATGTATGTTTAAGAACTTTATGTTGATATAACATTACATTAAATTAGCTACTCTATCTTGGTGACGATTGGCAGGTGTTCAATGACCGTAAGACAAAATCAGAAGAAAGACCACGGAACGTCGTGTTATGACTTTTTTTCAAACGAAATGAACTTCAAATCGTAAAACCGAGTGCGCAAATGGAAAAAAATATTAAAAATCACACCTTCCCATTCTGAGGCCATTGTCCTTCGATCGTAAATGCTTCTTATCAAATATAGCCTAACTATTTTCATTCATTTACGTGTGATGACGACGCTGAAAGACATGATTACCGTATGCCACTCTTGCGACCCTTCAGTAACTGACATTTAAAAGTATCTGTAAAGTTGTTTGCGGAACATTTAGAGACGTTGAGGACGACCATTCCAGCATATGATATGGTGGCGACTTTTCTTTATTCTACAGTTGTCTATAACCTTTACAAGGTCAATGCGTTTGAAGAATATTAAAAACGTACTGTCACGTTTATCTTAATTTGTAAAATTGTAAAGACAAGAAAGAAAAAGGAAGAAAACAGCAAGTCTTGAATCCATCTAATTTGCCGAAGCAACATTAAAAAAGGGAATAATCTTGTTCACTTACACATCTATAAATAACGTCGATAACTGTATAACATTGAAGGAACATTCAATGATTGAATAGATTGATATTTGAATAGATTGAAATGAGAAGTGATGTGATGTCTACAATTGTGCCAAATTGCCAACAAAATTGCCTAAAACAATGATCTCATACCTAGCCGGGTCACAATAACATGGGGCTTTCGTCAGAGAGTAATATGGTTTCCCATATGAAGTGATCCTGTAAAAACTCACGAACATTGATTCAAAATTGCAAAATTGGTATTCTCATCCAACTCTCTACACTAGTTGGTAGCTAAGCGTGGTACAGTTACTGCCCCTTCAAGACCTGGAGAATGCACTATGTGGTTTATATGTTTGGAAAATGAAACCCTATAAGGGATAAGAGAGGACACAAATAACTCAGCCGAAGTCCAACCCAAAGACAAGATTTAAGTATTTTTTTAGGATTTTTCTACTGCCATTCTTTTATGTGTAGAGATCCAGATCTGTGAAGTTTAATACCTCACCCGATTCTAACAAATATCCTACTTTTTTCACTACAAAAGACTTTTTCCTAATTCGAGAGATTTTCCCTCAATGCCATTCAAACAGGTTGACCTTACAAATATGGTGAAGCTAGTGAGACTAGTCAACTTTTGGTTGGGTGTTTGCCAGACCAACTACAATGTCAGTGAACATAAATCCACTAATGAACCGCAATGCATCTACTGTTGTGATATATGCCTGACCAAGCAATTGGCTTCCAAAGAGAAGCTTAATTAGTTACGCCGTCAATAACAAAGTGACAATAACAAAACTGACAGTTGCATGAGAGAAGGAGAGAGTTTGTTATTATGATTGAAAGTTGGTTGCAAATGAAATAATTAAAAGGGAAAAATTAAAATGCAATATCACGGATCTATAAAACATCTGCGGTCTGAGGTATACATAATACATATATGATTAACGTCACTGTATACAGTTTACGTGATTTGTGTCATGCTCCATATGTGGATTTCACATTGAAACNNTAATAATTTAGTATTAATGGTGAATGCGATACATATACTCATATTATTAAAATAAAGAGTAATCCCAGGCTCCATCCAACCAGAAAAAGTTAATGTTTGAGAAAAACTTTTTCATGCTTAAGTTTTCATGACGTCAATCATCAGCACGAGAAATGAAGTCTACTTCGTGTAAAAAATACTCTTTTTTAGAAAGCAAACTGGTTTCCTAGTTGCCTTCTCTATGTGCTAAGAATCTTCATCTTGTTTTAGAACTAAGGGGATGATTTGAAGCTACAAGTATAATTTAAAGACTTTTGAAATGTAATGTCGATGGCGTCCTTCATAAATGACGAAACACACACACACACAAACGCAAAAAAAAAAATAAATAAATAAATAAAGCGGAGAATGTGTGTACCGACAAGAATAAATGAATCGCCAACATTTCAGTCAACACACTATTTTCTATCTTATATTTTCTCACGGAAAAACAAAAATAAAAACGGATAGAGTTGAACAATGCACTGAAACGTGCGTTTGTCTTTTAAGAAGAAAAGACAAAAAAAATGTACTGCATTGTGATAGGAACGAGCCAAAATATACCACCAGCAATTCATTACCTAAGCGACAACACAAGATACGACGCTTCGTCTTTTGGAGTCATTCCTCTCTTACTTTGCAGATCATTCCCAAGAAAAAAAAATCAATGACGTAAGTTCCTCATTTCACAAAAAAAGAAGCTTTATTAATGACTTAGTGTTTATCACTATTTTAAAATGACGTCATCAATGCATAGGTAAAATAACATTTGACGACAAAGAAAACAGTTCATTTTACTACCGAATAAATTTTCTCTAAGAGTTCAAGAGTTCACGACACAGAGTCCGTTTCGACAGTTTTTTTTTTTGTAATGTAAAATGTACATAATATACGAAAGACTGAACGTGAAATTTTTCATGACCTTTAAAAAACAGGAAAATTACCGTCCAACACTTATTCGTCGAGATTACAATCTCAAGTAGATGAATCTACATCAGTGATCCGGGAGGGGTGTAGGCTATTTTATGTTTTTTTAAATAGCCTTTTTTCCTCTTGTTCAGTTATTTGGCTATAGTAGGCTATCCCATTTGGGCTCCCTAAATCTGAAGATTGAAGAATTAGTGCCCATTTTCGTAGGTTCAGAACTTTGGATTATATAAAACTGGTGGGCAGTTTGCATTTACAGATTCGATATCACAGCACAGCAGAGTCACAGCACAGCACAGCAGTGGTGTCGAATCGCATGCACGGTATATGAGCGTACCGCACCTGCGACCTGTATCTTTGCACTTAAAATGTGAATGGTGAAAAGGATTCTGCAGCTGAAATTGATCCAACAACAGATAGCCTTCCCACAACTGCCCCGCCCCCGCCCCCTTTCGCTTAGTTCCCGAGGCGAATCGGGGGGGGGGTTAAAGCCTCATTGAGGCGTTTTGATTTCCTTTTTCTAAATGAACATCTATTTTTTGTTCGTTTGTGTAACATTTTTCCAGTCTCTTTGAAAACATTTACAAAAGGATAATTGAAATGGAAAATATATACACCATATGAAAAAGAAAAGAGACTGAGGAGTGTTTTAAAAAGGTGAGGGAGCAACTTTGTATTACTTGTCTGACTTTAATTGTCTATGCCGTTTGGACTCCATCTATCCCCTTTTGAATAAAATCTAGATAATTATTACCGATTTTGCTGGGTTTGCCGTTGGTCAAACATCTTATTAAAAAGAGAGTTTTGACTGGGATCTCTTCGCATTTTAACTACTACACGTACATGCAGATCAAGCACCGGCCAGAAAGTGTTGTTTCCAGCCATCTGGGGAGCTTAGAAAGTCTAAATTTTCTATTACGCTCCGTGCCAATTAAAGGTGACGCTTAGATAGTTCTGCCGTTACTCAGCCATACCCGGCTCCGTACATATTTCCTTTCTTTCGGCCGAACCTGGGAGTGCCCTTTTCGTGAAGACTTGTACTACCCCGTTTATAAACTTCTCGATCCCTTCCCGATAAGATATTTGTAATGTCGGAATCTATCGCATAATGTCGCATTGGCGACGCCACTCAGTTGAAAAAGAAATCCAGCCAGTTACAATTTGGGGTCTTTACACCCCCTTAAGATATGACTCTAGCTATGGTCCGACATGCACACAACAGGGACACAGGCTGAAATATAGACTAGTATTTGTTCCTGTGACATAGCGTTCAGAAGTGGTGAAATGTGTTTTATTTTTCCAATACTATGCAGCGTTCCCATCACATTCTCCTTGTGAATCACCGAGGTACGATCTAAGAATGAATATTTCATCAAACAATAAAAAAAAAAACAATATAATTACTACAGAGAGAAATTCTGGAGATATGTTCAAAATCTAGCATCAAATTTAGCAACATTTTGTATCTAGATCACCCTACGTAAGCAAATAGTTTGCAACGGGTAAGTGGACACTGCTCCCCTTAAACCCCCTGGGAGACTGAGCATCACCCATCCACGAACCATCGTCAAACTCCCCCGTTAGAGAAAATTTGGATCCTCCCTTGTACGTGAGTACTATCAACGTGTAGTGGCGTAGCTAGGATTCTTTCCAGGTCGTCAAAAAAAGGAGAAAATTTTCCCCAAACTTCTTTCAAGCTTACAAAGATTAGACTTGAAAAATAATAATTGTTTAGATTCTACCTACAAGCCTGTAAAATGCTTTCTACGGCTGCCTTTCTAAATTTTCTGATGGTGGCGCTCCGCTTAGAGAGTCTCCATGATAATCTTACGCCACGTACTCACATACACTTAGCAATATGCGATTACACCCCCTCCCCTTTTCAGAACATTTTGCATTGCCATCCCGCTCAGATACGCCCATCCATGACACACTCACCTTCAACATCAAGTCTAATCTTTGTAAGCTTGAAAGAAGTTTGGGGAAAATTTAGCACCATTTTGTATCTAGATCACCCTACGTAAGCAAATAGTTTGCAACGGGTATAAGTGGACACTGCTCCCCTTAAACCCCCTGGGAGACTGAGCATCACCCATCCACGAACCATCGTCAAACTCCCCCTTTAGAGAAAATTTGGATCCTCCCTTGTGCGTGAGTATTATCAACGTGTAGTGGCGTAGCTAGGATTCTTTCCAGGTCGTCAAAGAAAAGAAAATTTCAAATTTCAATTTCAAAAGAAAATTCAAAATTGCAATCCTCGCAACCGCCTGTGTACACCGCTCTCTGAGTCAGTATACCTAAGTGTTAAATTGTAATATTATGGATCTGATGACTAATTGCCATCCAAGGGGGGTGGCCCTTTGGAACATACTTTATTATCTAAGGTGAACTAGGTACAAAATTTCGCTATGTTTGATACTACATTTGAGCTGAATATATCTCCAGGAATTCATATTTCTAAAGTAATGATCTTATTATTTTTTTTTGTCATTCTACTTTGCAGTCTTTGTACTGGAGGTGGAATATTCATTTATAAACCTTACCTGGTATGACTAATTCAGATTCTAATTTCTTTACACCTGATTACTTAGGAGTAAAATTAATTATGTTGAATTGGTATTCCTGTTGATCTTTGTAATTGAAGACATCTTTGCATACATATGTAGTTTTTCGAGTTACTTCTCTTTTTAGTTAATGTCACGAATAAGTGCCTGCCAGGGTTAGTTGCAGCAGTGACCCACGAAATCTGGGGGAATACTGTTAACATACAAATAATGTATGCAAATGTTTCACAGTTTCTTATCATATGTAAAAAGTTTGAGAAATAAGAATGAAAATATCATTTCCCCATATTTCCGCGCTAAAGTTTTTCAAGGAGGGGGTGGGGCAACTTTCTCCCCTTTGACTATGCCTCTGTACACGTGATTCGTAATGCTTCGTGCCGGGTGTAACTTCAATCATGTTATAAGTCCCCATGTTTCAGGCCTCCATCAAGAATATTGTCTTATTTTGACTCGTATTGCTCTTTGAACTAACGGATTTGCATTTTTTTCTGTTTTTAAGGTAATTTCAGAGGTACGTAAAAGAGTAACACACATTACCAAACATATAAAAAGGTAGAAATACTTTATTATTACTATTGCTAGATGCAAGTAAAATGAAAGTGATTGTGTAGGCAAAAAGTAGAAACATTGAAACATTGAAAACATAGAAACATTGAAATTCCATCTTCAAAAGTTTCGTAAGGCTTCTAATTGCACCAGTCAGACAATGTGGGAAAGTAAATAGGTTTCAATTGGTTAATTCTGTCATATGATTTCAAATTCTTCTGACATTACGACAAAATATAATGGTTGACAGTTTTTATTGAAATCAACCGTGTACCTCTTTGAACAAGCCAATAGGATGTATACCAGTACTGAATATTCAGTTCGTCAAAACAACTCAGGATCACTGACGCCGCAAATGTTTGTGATGAGTTCGTAGGTTATTTGTAAATACAGTGCTTTCTTTTACCACATGCTACAATTTCCGATATCAGCCAAGGAGACTGACGATTTGAGTGACATGTTTTTGATACGCGAGTGAGACCTGTGCTGTTGCATATTCATTACGTAAGCGCTCAGAGTAAGACCCTTTAATTTTCAAATATTATTCCTGTTATTCCTGTTCAAAGTGGTTACTGTCATTTTCCTTCATTGAAAGGCATAGTGAGTTCATGTACAACCGTGAGTGTACATTTAAAAATAAAGAAAAAGTTAAGATCAAACATAATCTTATCTTATTGGGTTTTTCATTACACAAGCAATCACTTTAAGCACTTATCACTTTAAATGTTTTGTTATCATTTATAAGTCTTCTTGTGCAAACAAAAGGGAGTCTGTCTTTAAAGTCTCTTTGCCAATGGAACAGGCTAACAGTCTGCACAATTAAGAAAAAGAGTTAGTTAAGTTTAATTACACGTAATACCGTAAGGAAATATATTAGCAAGATGTGTGTTTGTAAAATCCCAGAAAGTAACAGACGTAGTATCAATCTACCTCTAATATTCTTTATCCACGGCTATTTGAGAGGAAGTACAATTGAAAATGAAAATGGAGAATTTTCAGAACTGGAGTTCACGATTGCAGGCACGTAAAAAACATATTGCTTATTTGTTCTTCAGTTACCTTGCGACTGATTTCCCAAGTTATAATATTGCAAGTTATGTTGAAGTAATAAAGAATATCCACTTGAACATGTGTTTGCAATTAAGTTTAAGACGTAATTTGAGCATCGTTGCTCCATGCAGATATTACTTTACATCGAATGCTCGATGAATCAGAATATTACACTCCGCTCTTCACAGTTAGTACCACTTTCACTGGATCGTTAGGGTGTATACACGACTACCTTAGAGAGATATATTTCTTACTGTTTTGGGCTTTTCTAGATCAAGGGGACATTCAAATCGGTCAAGTCCACTTCATACAATTACCCAACCGGCTGTAGAGAAAGGATATTTTTAAAACCAGTTGGCACCTTTTTAATTGGCCAAGGTCAAATACCCGATGGAAACAACATCGTGAGGCTTGGTGTATAACCTCACCAGTCACTTATGTTAGCTCATACATGAAAAAACATGACCTGTAGAAAAAGTGTAGCCCTATTGAAATATCGAATATTATCATCAAGACGGTAATAATGACACCGAGAGAAGATCCATTGGAGAAGATCTTCCTCCTTGGGATATCTTTAAAAGCGTCCTTATCCCAAACAATTTTATGTAGTTTTGGCTGTCTGAAGTACTGAATTGAATATTGGAACAAAATAGAGAGAAAGAAGGGAATAACTTGCAACAAGTGGAATGCACACTAGGGACTATATTGAAGGTGCTTTCAACTCGGAGTCTGACTTTTTTTTTATAGGTGAATGATGACTTAGCATGTCACATAGAGTGGTTTCAATCTTCATTCCTTCACTCCATCACACCTCCCATCCTAATCCAAGAAAAGAAAATGACAGAATAGTAAAATGCTAGAGGCAATTTTGACGCTACATCTAATTGAATTCATCCGTTCTTAACATTTCAAATCAGCGTTACTTTTAGAAATCTGGAGATAGTAACAAACTTTGAAAACGTGAAATATGTACTAATTAATATATGCTCAAATTAATGTCAACTCCTCCTCTAAAAGTGTCATGAGAATTTCCCCCGAGGTTTAGGAAAGGCAAAAAAGTAAACAACAGAATTGCGTTATCAGGTCACAAAATCATGCAGAGCCTTAAAATGTTAACGCGTGATCGTCTGAAAACGGAAGTAAATTTCCGAAAATTTTAGAAGTGTTCTCATGTTTAGATAACAATTGAATCACATCACTCACGTTGCTCGAGAATGGGAGAAACTGTGATTGCTGGTTGAGGCCAGTGTATTGTTCTTTTTTATTTGTTTGAGTAAGTATTGTGATATTCACTTACTAATTGTATATCTACATCTGATTTCGTGAACGTTTGCAACTCACAATTATCCTAAAATTTCGCTCTACTTTGACTTAGATGAACTTGGTTAATCAGTGCTTTTTTTTTAAATTGCAACCTTCAGTTCATCAAAATTGAAGTTCGTCGTCATTAATACACCGAATAAGTTGGTATTAGCATGCTTCTTGTCATAATTTCAAGATGGTCTGGAAAACATTCGGTCATACACTTAGGATTGAAAACCTCTACTCTGCTCTCCCTTCAAGATTCACACATGTACGAAAATCCACAAAACAGGTTCAACTTGCAATACCTTGCATAGACCCTAAAGTGACATCAATTGAAATTGCCCCGCATTTACCTTAGTAACTAGTATTTGAGATCTTTGCACTCATACTTATAATTAAATAGAATCGCCGCGGAAGTCAATTGAAGGGAAATTAAGATGACCCGGCGCCATTCGCGTGGCCCAATTCTCCTCTCGTTTATAGTGAGGATATGAGGAATACATCGATGTATTAGGTCGTAAAGGATTTGGCCAAGATGGATGACAAGAGTGCATAAATAAAAATTTTGAATGGCAAATGAGGGTTGCAGGCATCAAGTAATCAGAGCTGTCTCGAGAACAGAGAGATCTATAGAGAGAGGGACAAAGGTCATGTGGAGGCGAAACTTGCTAGACAGAGAATGATCAGAGAATTTTGCGAACGTTCAGGTTATTTCTAAACAACTCGGTGGAAGACAGTATCGCCTCATAGCCATCAGGTGTACAAAATTGAGTGGTATGGAAATACATCACGTGTGATGAATCCGTCCAATCAATTCTGTGTTAAGCAAGATCGAAGCTTTTATTTGAAGGTGACATAAACTTCGTGAACCATACTGACACGATATAAGTCATTATTTAAAGGTACCGTATAGCTCAAAGTACGGGTAACTTAGAATCCCACTTTGCTAGTACATGTTGACTTCGATCTTCAAACTGACAATACAATAACAGGAACTGAAGGGATGGAACGGCCACCCCAGCAGACAACTCCGTTCACCGTTATCCTTCTTCTTAATTAACTTAGCAAAGAGGAACAAAGAGCCGACGGTATATAAGGTGATTGGTAAAAGTCATGACTCAAGCAAGAGCCACTAATGAAATGACTATATCAAGGTATGTTATACGTTGATTTTATAGGAGTGGGTTACATCATCATCATCATCATCATCATCATCATCATCATCATCATCATCATCATCATCATCATTATAGGAGGGGTTTTGGACCATAACAGTGCAGGGCTTTGTTTTCGTAAGATAAACACTTACACATAATACCACGTCTACCATTACAAAACCAAGTCCATAAAGGGATTCAGGCAAAAGTGTGAAGCAAAGGGTCTCCATTTCCGTGGAGTTGAACAGATGTTTTGAAAAGTACATGTGGTCCTGGAAAAAATGCTTGAGTTTTCTCTAAAGCATGCGGTAGTGGTATAGGTTGTCTTGTTTTGGACGTTCAGGGGTCGTACATTGTGGTGCCGATTAGTGATGCCAGAAATCATTTCATTTGGCAAATTAATTAAAAAGTGCTGAACTAATCAATGAAAATTGTGAATCGAACTAAACTAGAGACACAATAGTTCGAAAGAATAGAATATTAAAATCTTGCAGTTGCTCCTTCGCAACTCAAAAAGCAGAAGCAGTATCCCTTATCCTTGCAGTCTATAGGTTTTCAAATTAACACCCAAATATAATACGTCAGTGCTACCAAGCAAATATAATCCAATCCTCTTGTCTGTTCCATTGTGTCAATGACATTTTTATTCCATGACGTTTGGGATTTTTCCATCTTAGAAGGAACAACAAAAATGGAAGTGAAATGAACTTGTCTGGATTTTCTCAAAGATAAAAATGGGACATTCTATTACACACCTGGACAGTGTGTTCCAATTAAGATATCTCACAAAGATACTTTGTGGGTGTTTTAAGTGCTTGAGGGCAGAATCTGGTTTTAACAGCCACTACAGTGAGGGAAATTAAGAGTATTAAGAAGTAAAAATAAGCGCAAAACTTTTTCCTGTATCATTTGCCAGGATTTAATGAAACGTACGGACAATTACTGTGACAAGCTCGAGCCATGTTAACCTCCCAAAAAGGTCGACATAGAAATGTATTATGCCAACTGACGTGCAAGTAGAATCACGGATACTTATAGTGTCAATAGTAATTCAAACGTCTCAGTAGACAAACATTTTTTCTGGCTGTAAGTCATTCCATAAACTGTATCATCTTTCCTAGTGCCCATTGCATTGTACATTTTTGCTCGGTAATGAAATCGTATAGATAATATCCTATTTACAAATTTTATTTTGTTTATGGAATGAATGTTTACATTACAACGTGATTTTACAGGCCTTTCATACACACTTACACAACAGGTAAGCAAATGGAATTCCTTACGAAAAGACTGTTGCAATGATACGAGGAATTTTGTTTTGTCTGATATATAATTAGACTACTACATAGGTGTCGCTCTTGAAATTTAGCTTAAATCTTTACAATTTCTGTTAGTGGACAGAAACAGATAACATCTCATGTCCAAATGACAATTTGCTCGATTGTTCAGTAACATTATTCATGTTGTTAACACAGGGAATTATGGTATCTTTTATACATGTCATATACGTATTCAATAAAGCCGTGGTCTTTTGTATTCATATAATGTGAGAATTCTCTGGTACTACGCGGGGAAATAAATTTACTTGTTGACAATATAAATCCCACTGCAACAACATATAGTTGCTTGATTCATACCCAGAGACGAGTCTTTCCCAGAGAGAATTTCAACAGTGAAAGCTAATCACCCAAGCGAAAAAAATGAAAAGCGTGTCTGATGACATGAAAAAGTTCCCATCGTTAATTTCAATTCCATTCAACTCTGAGCGAGAAGAAAAATATTCACCTAAGTTTAGAGCAGAGAACTTTTTCTTTCTCCTGTCGTGTAATCGGAGGTTGCCGGTTTGTTTAATAAATATTTCTCTCACGTGTATAAAGGATTACAAACTTTACTACATTTGAAAGCGGTTCCGTAACCCGATCCGAACAAACAACTTCACCGAAATCGATTTGCCTTGCAGATAAGTTAAGACTATAGGTCACCCGGCATAAATCTTTGAGGATATAAACTAAAACCACTCTCAGCCAGTGAGTAGAGAGGGGGAGAGCGCGCAAACAAGATGACCATTTACCAATCAAGGAGCATGAAAATTGCTAAACAGATAACATAGAGATTGAGATAAAATGAGTAAATCTGAAGCAAGCATTGTAACGGGTGCATGGAACACTCGAATCAATTTAATGAAACAGGCTTACGTTTACGGATCAAGGAGAGGAGTTATCGTCAAGCTTAGTTTGACTTGTACATCTTATGACGTTCACAGTGATTCACGAATATTGGCATAGTTGTATACTAAGAAACGTGCATGGTGGGTCTAGGAGAAGGGACTTGTCAAAATAAAATTATCACCAGACGCTGTTCGATAGTCATGCCTTTCTTAGAACTGACAGAGATGACACAGAAACAGGACAGCATATTCATGCACACACACAGTAATCATATTCTTCTTACAATTACATATAACTGAACACAAATTTAAGAATGCATTTGTTTAGCGGTGCTTATGTGCCAATATATAGACTAACCGATTGTGGTGAAAGTCTATGCACTCTATTACGGCAACCTTAAACAAGTTTTTAATTCGAAGACGTTTTCCGTTATGATTAAGTATTATATAGCATGCGTTGACCATCGCTGAGTTTCTAGACGGAGAATTTCCTATTACGTAACTAAAGCAACATGGATTTTTCTTCCTTGCTCATTAAAAACACTTAACGTATGTGAGTTGTGGTCAGTAATCCCATGTTGACCATCTACCATAAATCTTTAACGTTTAAATTTGTTGCTATTTAGATAATCTAAACGTAGTATGAACAAGCTGAACGCATCATCGGCAAAGTAACCTGTGCGTGTCGAAAATTGTTAATGGACATAACTATCACAAAGGAATATCCAACTCTCTCAAAGTTTTGCTAACCACTCCATTGTACTGTTCTTAACTTATTGAAACATTTTGGTATATCTTGATATCTGTCAAATACGTGTTTATGTGTAAAACATTATTTGGCAAACCAAACTGCCATCAACATGTACATTTTGCTTTTACGAAAAACAAAATGTCTCTCACCTTCACGATTTCCATCACTCGATTTAATTCGAACAGAATCAAGAAGAACCACAATTCATTCCTGGGACAATGCTATGGTTGTGCCAGATTCTTATTTTAACAGCAAATTAGTAATTGAAAATTAATTAAAATTAATTAAATATTTCATAATTTGGACTGTTAAAACCAAACACCCGACAGATATTTTTGGTTAAATGCCTTTCCCTATAAATGTTAATTTGGGACGATAAGATAAACAAAGTCGAATAAAAACGCAAGAAAAAAGAAAAACGCTGAATTATGGTCTTACATTCTTGTCATTTCGACGAAGTTGCCTTACTTATCTGAGCTGGTGTCTAGACATGAAAATAGGAGTTTGGAGGAGCTGATGAATAGTCCTAGTGTATTGGTAGGATGGACCGTAGAAATACGTTTCGTCGTTGTTTAGATCCTTACACAGACGGAGCCGCAATCTATTGTCTCCCGTGCCAGCTGCAGGAAATGGATCAGCTCCCTGGGGAATTTAATGTTTCGTCACCGGATATGTCGTAGACCGGAGTGTAGGTACATTGGGAATCTTGTCTTCCAAGTCAAAAATTTAAAACAAATGATCGTATTTTTTGTGGTATGCATGGCCCAATTTGTGTATTGTGTTGATTACAGAGCCTCAATATTTCATTGATAGGCTATGGTCAATAACTGTGTCCCCAAGAGAAAATATTAGATTACCATAAGTGCCCTAGTAAAATCACAGTTCATAAGGAGTAAAAATCCACTCAAGATAGCTTTTCTTCACTTGTACACAAAACACCCTTTCCTTTGCAAAGTATAATTTTTCAATGTACAAGGAAACCCATCCCCTTCAGTATATTACTGCACAGCAAGACGGTGTCACAGAACATAAGGGCCTATTAGAGTTTACATTGTTGAAACAGATAAACATTGTGTCGGACACGATCAATAAACAACATTATCTGAGCCCTTGAAACAGCAGACACATTCCTTGCAATACTGACTACGCAGAAGATATGGCATTTTCAACTTTTTTTTGTTCTGCTTTCAGCGTCACAGAATAGACAAAGTCAGTAATTCATGTTGACTTTGGCTCCAGATATTTACATGTCATAAATTCAAAAGAACATTGTGTAATTTGTATGCCGGTGATCGATGTGACTGGTGTCTGGATAACTTGATGTGAATGCAGTAAATTACAATATCTATTTCAAATATTGTGATATCTCAAGAGTATGATCATGGCCGTAACCATAACCAGGTGTCTCTTTCATGCGACAGGGTTCATCGCTGGTCAATTGTTGAATAATAGCAAAGAGAAATATGCGTTTTGCATGTCGAATATGAATATATAATGCTATAATTCTTATAAATAATGCTAATATGATAACAATGCAACAAATACTACAATTTTCGGATACAATGGATAAAAATGGCTGCATGTATTTTGATAGTTTGGCTAACCACCAAGATGTATCAGTCTTTGATGAGATGCCATACTACGGGATGCAATGTATCGCTTTAAATTTGATGAGAGTTAAGAAAAAAGAAAGAAAAAAATCAGGCCAGGGGTTTACAAGTAGTTTTAGGTTCCCTTTTGCGTGCACCTGGTGTTTCAAGAGACAAGAGACTTTTACAATAAACCGTGGAACGCCAGACAGACATGGTATACCCAAGTTACCAAGATATTAAAATTCTCTGTTACTCTGTTTTTGCCAAACGACCTGGCATAAAGAGGACAAAAAGGGAAGAAAGAGCATAAAGAGGACAAAACGGGGTCAAATGAAAAGGAATAAAAGTATCCATGACCTGAATACCAACGAGATTTGGAATAAAATTAAAGTTCAAAGTTATTCACTTTCTATTGTATCAGTATGAAATAGCAAGAGTATACCTTTTCCATTCCCCTCAGTTGCTTGTAGTAAAAGTTGCACAGAAATCACCCTGTTGAACGTCTACTAAGAGACGTGACGTTCAGACCCACGGACAAGTTAGATTCCTGAGAGTGGGTAGGGACATCCTGAAAAAGGAAGGGATGACCAATCGGCACATGTGACATAACGTTAATAAGACCCCCCCAAAAAATCCTAGGTAGGGGGAATCTCTCACGGGACTTCACCCATACCCCATCCCTTGGCTACGGACCTGGTGACAGTTTATTGCTTATGAACAGACTTGCGTGATCTGATACAACAACGCACAAAGGATGGAGATGTATACGGGGAAATGCAAACAACAAAGCTTCATTTCGCTGTGCCTTAGTTTAAGTCATACCACAATGACGTCACATTAGCGTCACAGACTTTTCGTACGTTTATTTAACGACTAGTTATTTTAAGTTTTTCATCGACCTACATACCCATTCGGACTACCACGTTTGCCTATTGTATATTGTATGCATATTAGTTACCCCCCTTAATGTCAAAACAGAGGGCAGTATGTGGTTCATGACTTTGTATTTGAAAGATACAACAGAAGAGTCAACAGTCGAAGACAAGAAAACCCTCATTTTTATCAACATGAAAAACCTTACAACTACCTGTGCTTCTCTAGGGTCTAGGGTCTTTTGATACATACGCAATTCTGACGACAAAAACCCGGTTTCCATCGTCGGTATTCTCTCATTAATTCTTTAATTCCTTAAAGAGCATAATTGCAAAACCTCATTTTTCAAACTGCTTCGGATAGACCAACTGTCTTCAAGGCCCACCGCTTATACGCGTCCCTACGTACATAACACGTTTCAGGCATGTTTTCTATACAAAATCGCATTCAACTGCCTTAGGAACTTTTCATACGATCTATGTAGACATCTGCTGCAGAATGATGTCACAAAAATTCGAGGAGAGGCAATATGAAAAAAAAGGTAGTTCCCAACTTGTTACTTTTTTTTTGTTTAGTAAAATATTTTCGTACGTCAGGCTTACGACAAAACCAAAAAGGTTTTGTATAGTATCGTCTTTCTGACATTAAAACGAACATGTTTTTATATCGCCATGGCAACTTATCTGTGTCACGATGGTGATTGTAGCGGAGTTCATTCTATTGCACTTACAAAAGAATACTGACGGTTGAAAAATATTCGGGGCTACTGTTTCTACAAGTAAACTACATTCGGAGTTACCTAGCGAAGCGCCTTCTTCATTGTGAATTTAGTTTCCACAAAAGCTAAACTAACAAGGAAAAAAAAACGAAAGTTCCTAAAGTAGCTTTGTTCTTATGAAAAACCTAACTTCTAAGAAAGTTGTTATTCTTGGAGACTACCGCACTTCCATGTCTTATATTTTGTTTGGGTCCAAGGGAGGTAACATTCCCGTTATGCTTGTTTAGTATTGTCATACATGACGTGTTTGGGGAGTTGAGGATCGCAATCAGGACAATATGAGTGACTTGTAAGCAGAAATTTTGATAAAAGTAATTTTCTCATCTGCAGTGGAGCACGTTAACGTGATATAAGAACCATAATTATTACCACTTGCTTCTTAATTGTCTTGGTGCAAGTTACTACTGAAGAGCAGCCGTGTGCTTTTGGTTTTTTGGAGTCAGTTTAAAAGGGGGTCGACTCACGATCGTATCGGTACTCCTTACCGTCGTACTCTATTTGGGATCTGTCCTATGTCTCTTAAAACGAATACTCTGCAAAAGATATCCCTATGAAAGAAGGTTACATTCCGAAGGTATTTACAACTCTAGGGGTCACTGATATGCAGTCTGCAGTACACTTCCTTCCGTCGACATTTCTTCACAAGCTCTTGAACTTGAACTTTACTTTTGCATGGAAAAAAACATGATGAAGTAAAATATCACACATCATTTCGTTGAAAAATACGATGAAGAAACCTACTCTAATTTGAGATATATGTTTGCTTGAACCTGACGTACTTTAGCCACAACATAGGAGAACTGACGCTCAGAGAGAACTGACGCGCAGAAAGAACTGACGCGCAGAAAGAATTTCCAACAATATGTCCAGATCACGTCTCACCTCCTACGTTGCCAGATGCATTTAAGAATAAAAGACGTAACGGATGTTGTGAAAAGGTCATATACTTGCAATTGGACGTGCACTTTAGATGAAAACAAATGTAAAAACAGTCCCCTCCTGAATTCAAGAAGTCGACGTTAATAAAAATATAGTGCATTGCATGAGCAGCAGATTACGGTTTAACAACATTACTTGTTGTTTTAAAGTACGTTTACCCGAACAGACGTTGTTATAAATACAACACAATTGATGGAAATCGCGGTTTATCGTCTTCTAAAGTTAAAGTAACCATAATGATACATTCCAAACCAGAAGCAGGCAGTACCATAATACATCTTGACACGTAACGCTTACCAGCATGTGTTAAGCAAAGCCCGTGGTTACATAAGGAAAAAAACACACGAAAAAGTAGCTGTAATAGGTTGAGGACACTTCAAGGCCTCTGTAATTGTTGCCTCTGATTAAATCAACTTTTCACTTGACATGCTTTGTGAGTGTTCCAGTCGATAATAATAATAATGAGTCTTCAACCGTACGTGAGTTGCATTCCAAAGGTATTAATGAGATAAAGATTTCACTTGAAGTAAATGATAACGTTTCATTTAGCAATTTTCCAATGACAAAATACAAGTGAAATTAATAGAATAAATGTAAATAAACCAATGTGCACGACCCAGAAATTCTATGCCATATTTTGAGATTCGTTTTTATTTTTAGTATAATTCTTCATTCAAGCCAAACTTGTAGGTGAATTAAATCTATTGGCATCAAACTTGTAAGATTGACATTACAACAGTACAACACCACTTAGCAAATTTCTTGATATTTACCTTCAAAATCAAAGTCGAGTTTGTTTCTCTTCTATGGAAAGAAATGGAAAAATCGTCTACATGGAACATTTTGCGAGATCTGTTTGTTAACTTTAGCAAGCTGGAATTAGTTCTTGAAGTTGATCGGCCCAAACCCAACGCTGCGGAAACTCTTTCGAAAGTCCAACCTTGCTAATGAACCAAACAGGTAAATGCTTCCGTTACCTTGTGACGTTAGTCCATTTTATTTGGCGCGAGAATGAGTAATTACCGGAAAATATTGGAGTAAAAACAACGAGGACCTTCAGAAAAAAGAAGGAAAAAGAAAGTGAAACGTCTTCTCGTATCTTATCAGGCTTATCCCTCCATTTTGTTTTTACCTCGTTAGCCTAGATCTGTATAGGTAAGACAAATGGAACAAAAACAAAGACAAGGTAAGAGATCAAGTGAATAGATGCTGTTCATAGTTCACCGACAAAATCATATTAACATGGTTTATTTCTTGATGTACCATTTGTGATAATATCATGAGATTCAAGTTCATTATAAAATGAAGAGTAAAGAAAGGGAATGTAGTGAGGAATCAGGGCACATTGAAACTAAAACATATCTATGTTTCTTTCAATGAGAGTAGTGTGGCATTAGCGAAAATCAGATTCACGTTACAATTTCAAATAAATCAATTTTTAATGGTTTTTGTTTTTCAGAAACATAAAAACTTTCGATTGTTACTGCTTCATGGTGCGGAATTTGTTACTTTATTGATGGTAAGCACTTGTGTTCCCACGGGCAATCCAGGTACCCGGTTAGGAAATTATTACCCGGTTCCTTCATGCTTTGCGAAAGCAGCACAACTTTTGTGTGAACACATTGTGTCAGATCGAGATTTGCAAGAGATAAGATGTTCAATCGGGTTGAAGATGAAAAAATATCAAGAACCAAAACGAAATTTTCTTATTTTTCTTGCGGAGTATCGATGTTGCTATTAAGGAGAATGTAAAGCGTAGTTTGAGGTACGTAATACAATAGCAAGATCACCCATCCCACCCCCACAGCAGCTATAGTGTACAGTACTGTGGACATTCCAATGTATACGGTACAGGCGACATTTGGTCGGGCACCAGGCGGGTACAGACAGGTATTACTGTTCCCTATTCCAATTTTAAGGAATGAACGTCAGCATAGTGTAATGTTGAAGTTTTTTTACTACTTTCTGCAGTGCCCGAAAGGGCTGCAGTCACTGTAGTTAAGAAGAACTATACATACACCTGATCTGATGGTCAAAGAATGCAACTGTTTAATTGAATAAGATGCAAGGAACCTAGTGTTATCTCAATATTGAACTACGAAATTTTGTAAGTAGATTGTTAACAGAAGTGCATGCAGAATGTATGTAATCTTATCTACTTAGGCATATATTCAGTTTTGAGGCAGTTTTAGATGTTGATAAACACTTTAAAGAAAATGATAGATTCTGAAATAAGTAATTAAAACATTTTCAGTCTATATGAACATGTTTTCGAGGGCTGCGATATGGAATTTTTCTCCAAAAATAAAAGTTTTCACAATCTCCTACACTCACAAAACGTAACGGTAAAATAAGAACCCCATAAATTTTACATATAATTAATNNTAACTGTGTGTAAAATTTTACCTAAAAGTTATGAAGTTCTTATTTTACCGTCACGTTTTGTGAGTGTATGAAAGTCAGCCATGTAATCTGATGAAATTAATATGTAATTATGAAGTAATGTTTACGCAGTCAAGAATCTACGGCTCGTTAACGTTGACAGTGTCAATATTTCAGAGTTACTGTTGCATGCCATCGTTAACTTAACTCCACAGAACGATAATAGGATGGTTGTCCTTTGGAAAATGCCAGTGTTTCAAAATTATTGTCTTCAACAATTAAAATGAAATATTGCTCAGTGTTTAGTCAAAGAACTTGTTATAGTTTCCCCCTCAAACAAGGCTTTCGTTGTTGATTAGTTTATATCACTATGATTATTTTGAATGATATGGGGCTGATCGTTAATTTGCGACACTATCTGGATGTTTCAAATAAAAACATTGTTGTCATAGGAACCAATAAACAACGGATTTTGCTTGATACCGCAAGCAACCTTTAGGTCGACTACATTTTTAGCTACTTGAAAACTGCCTGTCTCAGTTACGTCAGTTACTTTACCTTTTGCTATCATAAACTTTAGACGAACATGAAAGAGCGATTTCAAGGAATAGCTTTTTCTGAATGTAAAAGGTGTTAATAAAATGGAATAAGACTATCAACCTACAAAAAACTTGGAAAACGAGCTATTATATTTTTCAGATTTGATTGGTACTTTGAAGCTCTTACGCATGTCACTTCGAACGTTGACGTTCGTCTGTTCTTGTTCAGATTGAGGACAAGTAGCTATTGAATACATTATATGTCAAGTTTCCTTTTACCATAGTCGATTGGGAGAGAGGATGCGAGAAAGCAAAGAGGTAATATATTTGTAACTTTCAGGAGATGTAACGTGGTCCTAGACAAGGTTGGCTAGGGGTGTTGATCGTATTCACTATTGACATAACCCACCGATTCAAGATGCCATCAGATATTCAGGGATTCATGCGCTCCTGAATATTGAATGCATAATAAGTTTCATATTTCGGGATGAAGAATTGTCTAGTTCTTGATGCCCTGAATCTACCCTCTTTCACTCTTTTCTTTGAAATAAGATGAAACTAAGTGAAAGAGGTCATTCTCCATAAAGTGGTGACCCACGTTCTTTGTTCAGAAGTAGTGTTCATATACAAAGAGTCAACGATGGTGAGAAACGATATCAACACAATTTCCGTAAGAAAACCGATATTTGTTGACAAGACGGGAGACATCTTTGACACAAAACCTTAACGTAGTAAGGAAACGCTATGCTTCCTCTACACAGCAACATATATCACAGGAGGAAACGCACATACGTTACGGCAAACAGTTTTAGCTCTACGGCAAGCTTCAAATTGTATTTTTACAAGTTATATTAACTTGCCAAAATCTCGGCAGGATAAATGCAGGGAATGAATCGAATCAATTGATTTTACCCCCTTAACGATTTTAATTTCATTTATTGAATATGAGGTCACATCCTCAGGAATTCTAACTGTAGTGTGGTTAAAACTCAAAGATAAACTCATCACCTCATGTTTTATCACATACAAATTTTATTCCAACATATGCGTTAGTATCAGTGAGTCGGGATTATGCAAAGCTGTATTTCCGCTGATGGATGTAACTTTTCATTGATCAGTTGCAATAGAGTGAGCTTCTCTAGCTACGTAGGAAGGTTCACAATGTAGCATTTGACTATAGCACTCTATACATATTGCCGTACAACAATGAGCTTACATCAGTAGATGGTATTGCACACGTAATGAAGCATCCAAACCCATCATGCCGATACAGTCACCCCACGATAAGGTACTTTAAGCTTCCAAATATTACAAATTTTGTTTGCAACATACCAATAGCTTTCTCTGCTTTTTCTCTTTTTACGGTACATTTCAAGCAGTGAGTACTGGGCTAAACCTGTTCTATTTTCTGCAACTTCATGCAAAATTACCTCTGATGCAAAGAGAAGAAAACAAGTATTTAGATATTTACCCTGATACGAAAACATACACAGAAAAAACAATCAAGTGTGTAGATGAATGTTATAAATAGTGTTGGATTTTTACCGGAAAAAAGCTGTTTTTACGGGGACAGTGGTAAAAACTGG